>CAUJRU010000376.1:600000-804000 GCA_963277665.1 Viscum album | reverse complement strand
GTATAGGGACCTGAAAGAGTACTTCCGGTGGGATGGCATGAAAAGAGATGTTGCTGAATATGTCTCTCGATGCTTGGTTTGTCAGCAAGTTAAAGCTGAGAGACAGAAGTCTAAGGGGATGTTACAACCATTACCCATACCTGAATGGAAATGGGAAAACATCACTATGGACTTTGTCACAGGACTTCCTAAAACATCCAAAGGCAATAATGCTATCTGGGTCATAGTTGATCGTCTTACAAAGTCTGCACACTTCATTTCTATTAGAGAGGATTTCTCTCTGGATCAACTTGCCAGGATATATGTGAGGGAAGTGGTAAGATTTCATGGAGTACCACTTTCTATTATATCTGATCGGGATTTGAGGTTTACCTCAAAGTTCTGGTGAAGTCTTCAGCATACTCTGGATACAGAGTTGAGTTTCAGCACTGCTTATCAGCCTCAAAAAGACGATCAGTCTGAGAGAACAATTCAAACTCTAGAAGATATGTTGAGAGCTTGCTCTATGGATTTGAAAGGTGGTTGGGATAAACACCTACCTTTGGTAGAATGTTCTTATAATAATAGCTTTAACTCCAGTATTCAGATGGCTCCTTATGAAGCTCTCTATGGAAAGAAACGCATGACTCCAACTTGCTGGGATGAAGTTGGGGAAAGAAAGCTATTAGGACCTGATCTCGTTGATGAAATGGCAGAAAAGGTCAGATCTATTCAATAACACATAAGAGCATCTCAGAGTCGACAGAAAAGTTATGCCGACAAACGAAGAAAAGACCTAGATTTTGAAGTGGGTGATAAAGTGTTCTTACGAATATCTCCCTGGAAGAGGGTCATGAGATTTGGAAAGAAGGGGAAGTTGAGCCCTAGATATATCGATCCTTTCAAAATACTGGATCATGTTGGGAAGGTAGCTTACCGATTGACGCTTCCACCTAATCTCTCTCAAGTTCACGATGTGTTCTATGTATCTCTCCTAAGAAAGTACATACCTGATCCTTCACATGTAGTTAGCTCAGAAGTTGTACCGCTGGAGCAAGATCTTTCTTATGAAGAACAGTCGATAGAGATTCTGGATTGTAGCGAAAAATTCCTACGAAACAAGACCACTCGATTGGTGAAAGTTTTATGGAGGAACCACCAATTAGAAGAAGGTACATGGCAGCTTGAGGATATAATGAGGGAGAGGTATCCTCATCCGTTTGTTACAAAGTGACGAATTTCGAGGGTGAAATTCATTTTAAGGGGGGTAGAATGTAACACCCGAGACTTTTATGAGAAATATTTTGTTTTTATGTTATATAAATCATCAAAGTAATCTTTCAATACACACAACACTAGCTTGGCTTGCTTTACACGCAACTGCGGCCTTCCTCGATAGCTTTCGTCGTACGCAATACCGAGTTTCACTAAACAACGATATGCTATTAAAATATTATTAAAACTAGCCATTATGAATAGTAATAACCCCTTTTTGAAAATTTTTAAATTTTATTTTTCAAAATGGACTTCATTTTTGGATTCGTAATATCAAAATTATCCTAGGGTGAAATTTTGGTATTTTTCTGAAAACTTTCAATTTTTGATGAATAGTGAAACCACTAAGTGGTAGTTAAAAAACTGAATTTTTCATAAAACTTAATTTTACCACTTCTGTGAGTGCAATTTCGAAAATCCGAAAGACACGGTTGATGTCAGTAAGTAAAATGTGGTTCAATGAGATGAAAATAATTTTTGATGAATAGTAACTTTTTACTTTTATTTACCACGGTTAAAAGTAAATAGGGTAATTAAGTGTAAAAATGATATTATTATTACCCTAACACATGTCCTAATTCTATTGGATAAGTGTAATTCGACCAAACACAATATTAGGAATAAAATATGACCATTTAGGCCCACTTGGATTAGATTAGGACATTTATTATCAATTTACTTAAAGAAGGGTTAAAATGGTTAAAATCAAAGTTTAATAAGTAAATAATTTTTAATATGGGGTTATACATAAGATAAATTCGACTATAAATATTCATTAGAAAGATAAAAAGATTTCCAACATAATGGTATTTTATTTATAAATTTTAGACATTAAATAGTTTAATTTATTTATGACACAACGATGATGCAGTAATTATCTTATTAATGAAATATTGACATAATTGATGTTATAAATACCCAAATAAATGTAATTTGGGACTTTTTATGAATTCCACTAATTTTATAGGTTAATATGACATGTTATTATTGATTTAATTAACTTTTTTCGAACTAATAATTCTGTTATGATTTTCACAAAAATCAATTACTAAATAGTGTCAAAATTGACATAAAATAGTTTTTAAAACAAATATTATATTAGTAATTGTTATTTTATTCCTAAAAATCTAAGGTTCGACCAAATGACTTAGATAAGGTTATATATATTAATAATAAACAACTTGGGGTTATTTTGGCTGCTTATATTAAGTTTATTAACCTTATATTATAAGAACACAAGAAGACACGGTAAAAGTAAAATTATTTAACTTAATTTTAAATCTAAATGATAAGGTTAAAATAGGAACCTAAACTTGTATAGATTCTATTGGATGAGAGGATTTCAACCTATCACCACCTTAGCTTCGAAATAAATCAATTTGGATCTATTTAAAACCGAATTTGACTTTATAATAAAATAATAGTTTTAGTTATTCCAAAGGTACCCCTCTCCTCCCTTATAAAAGGGAACCTCCTCCCCCTCTTCCTCACACCACTTTGAGCCTTAAAGATTGGCCAACCCCTGCCAATTTATCCTCTACACTTCCCTAGAAACATCCTAGAGGTTCTGGTCTTCTTCAAAGACCTATTTTAGTGCCCTAAAAGGAGGTCTCAAAGAAGCACTTCAAAGAAGAGGTAATGTCTGTTACCGATTCTTTCATCTTTATTTCTTCTTTCAATTCTTCTTATTTAGTTGTTTCATTATGAAGTAATAACATCAGTATCACTCATATACTGATATGTTATTATAGGTATGAAACAACCCTATTTTACCTTCTATCCATCCTATGGAAAAAGAAATCACCGCGCGTGCGTACGTACGGAATACCGTCTCCACGCCATGGTGTAATCTATTTTCCACCACCACCTTACTTGGATGGGAATAACGGTGTAAATAATGACTATATATGACTATTATAAATTGATATTGATTCTGAAATAGTATACATACACTCCAATACAATTCCACGATCATAGGAACGATATCATCACTCGTGCGTACGTACGGAATACCGTCTCCATGATGTGATGCGACTCGTTCTACATGATCTTCATTGCATAACGATTATATAAATGAATTGAATGAATGAATATGATATATATTACACTAATAACATTCTGGAAATGAGTTATCTATAACCTAAAGAGAATAATAAGAATTTATTCGACAAAACACGCATAAGAACAAAAAGTAATAAACACCCGAATAACAAGTAGTAATGAAATATTACTAATAAGAAGATAAGAATATGACCATATATGATATCATAACAATAAGTATGATTCTGGAATAAGTCAATAACATTGTTTAAATCATTATACAGGAGGTTCGGACACTTACGAAGCAAATCGGACCTAAGGTAAGGGAAATATCACAATCTCATTTTTATCCAAGATTGTTTATACTTTGATATTTACTGGGGTGTATTTTATCATCCAAATCCATGTTTCCTCAATATATAATATTATTTCCATCCACCTAAAATTTTTTAAATCCAATTTTACCCTTCAGTGAGTTTTCAGTAAAAGATATGAAAGGAATCTTTTGTCATTTTTCGTACGAGGTACTTTTTGACTTTTCCGACAAAAGTATGAGAAGAATGTTTTTTTTTAACTTATACGGCATGAATGGATTTTTAAAAAATTATTTCCAAGAAGCTTCCTTTAAAATTTTTCAAGTTTATTTTTAATCTAATTCTTTTATTTTATGACATGTTAAGAAAGGAAAATGTTTTTGAAGTAGAAAGGATATTTTCCTCAAGAATGGAGTTCAAGCGTTTTATCAAAATTATTTTCCATCTAAGATAATATAGGGTTCTGTTTCTATCCCTATTATTACATTGATTTGATTATGTTGTGATGGAATCATTTTTATGAATTCATTTATCTTATATGAATTTTTATGATGTCACAATGTTTAAGAATACCATTTTTATTACATGGGTTATGCAATGATGTATGATTTATGATTTTGTGGAACACATAAGAATGATATCATTATGAGACGGGTGGTACCTATATCTCCCTCCAATGCATTGGGTAAAGATTTTATATCTCATGAGATAGACATGGCTGGAACGGCGGGTTAAACCGGTTCAGTGAAACAGGACTGAAACGAGGAGTGAAATCGGTTCAGAAATGGACTTTGTCCGCTAAGATAGTCTTGGAAATGAGTCTTGACTACTAAGAAATGATTCTCTATGATTATGTGTGTACGCCACAAAGTTTCATGTTTTAAGTTATGATTATTGGGATTACATTTCACTACTATGATTTATCCCATGTTATGATATTATGATCTCTTTTGCAGGTTAAGATTTCCAAAATGTTATTTTCTTATGAATATGATGTGATTGATATTTCTTTTGTTTACCCTTACTAAGAATTTGAGCTCACCCTTTTATGTTTTATTTCCCCAGTTCAGGAAGAAGGTTATTAAGTAGGATATTCCAAAAAGTGACTCTAGATATGATGAAATAAATGGGAGGCAAAGTAGATGCTTTATGAACCAGTTGTTTATGATTTCCAGTTTCTAAAGACACTATACCTATGCTGTCCTTTCATGGTTTTGTCATATGTTGTAATAAGTGTGCTTAAATTTTGAAGTAATAACAATGTATGTAAAGTATGGGTCGTTATAATCGTTTTCTAAAGTTTCAATAGAATCTGAATGAATTTGGTCAGTTTTCCATATATCAACTATTGTTTTCACTTAAAATGAAGTCCATTTTAAACAAATGAGAGACACTTTGAGTGGTGCCGGCCACACCACGCTTTGTATTGAGGCGGGGTTGACACATACACATCACATATGACTCATGGATCATTCTTCCTAAGCATGACGAGTCCATCCATGAATCCTTAACTTGTAACCCATGTATTATCCTAACAATTAACAAGTAAACCAAATCAAACAAGGCATAATTAACATAACATGGAGAATGTACAACAAGGATTTGTATTCAAATTAAAGAATATCATCACATGAATTTGATGAGCATGAGCTAATAATCTTACCAAGAAATTCATATAGTTCAAGACATAAAAAAATAGAATAATCCTAAATAACATTGCATGATCATAGAAATAAAAAAGGCATGTAAAATCAACATGCCTACAATTACATATCACCCATGAGGTATAACATTTAATCAACTTGTAATAGAATTATACATAAGGCATATGAGCCTCATTTACTTGCATACACAGTGGTACAAAAGGAAAATGTTATTCATATCCGGGGGATGTCTGGGGTCCAAGGAGGAGGGTGGGGGCTATCTGGGGAGCTATCCGGGGTCCAGGGAGGGTGGGGGGCTATCCGACGGGCTGTCTAGGGACCAAGGAGGAGGGTGGGGGGATGTTTGGGGGGTTATTCGGGGTCTAGGGAGGAGGGTGGGGGGGCTGTCTGGGGTCCAGGGAGGAGTGTGTGTGGGGGGGGGGGGGGGCTGTCTGGGGGGGTGTCCGGGGGGTTGTCCGGGGACCAAGGAGGAGGGGGGGATATCCGGGGGGCTGTCCGGGGACCAAGGAGGAGGGGGGGGGGGGCTGTCCGGGGGGCTGTTCAGGGACCAATGAGGAGGGTGGGGGGGCTATCCGGGGGGCTGCTCGGGGGGCTATCCGGGGACCAAGGAGGAGGGTGGGGGGCTGTCCTAGGGCTGTCCAGTGGGCTATTCGGGGGGTGTCCGGGGGGCTGTTCGGGGTCGAGGGAGGAAGGTGGGGTGGATGTACAGGGGGATGTCCGGGGGACTGTTAGGGGACTAAGGAGGAGCGTGGGGGGATGTCCGGGGGGGGGGGGGCTGTCTGGGGTCCAAGGAAGAGGGTGGGGGCAATCTAGGGGCTGTCCGGGGACCATGGAGGAGGGTGGAGGGGTTATACAAGGTCTTGGGTAGAGGGTGGAGGAGGGAGTATACAAGGTCTTGGGTGGAGGGTGGAGGGGGTTTTCCATGGTCCAGGAGGGGGGGGGGGCTATCCAGGTTTCAGGAAAGAGGGGGTGGGTTGTCCACGTTCCGGGAGGGGGGGTGTCTAGGGTCCAAGAGGGGGGTGTCCATGGTCTAGGAGGAGGGGGGCTTTGTTAAAGAGAGGAAATCCCCATATAATTCTTTGAAAATTATCTAAACCCAATCCAAACAACATCACAATTCCAATCCATCACCCAAACAACATCCAATTCATCCTCAATATCAGTAACCTTCCCATTATTCCTTGAACAAAAACTATAAATACAAAACACATATCCATTTTTTTAACTAAACTAAAGTCCATAGAAACTACCATATCACCCCACTAAAAAAATGGAAAACCACCTATTCCACTACCCCAACCGTCCGCAATCACTTCACATGGAACATCCTTATATACATTACCTACCTCAAGACAATATGACTAAACAAACTCTTTATCATCTTTGAGTGGGGATACATCTCACTAGCACCTTCATTGGTTCATATGGTTCACTAAATACACAGAAGGATTGGCTATGTAGACTTCAAATAATGTTGATCCATACAATCATGAAACATAAGTATTGAAGAAAAAAAAAACAAATCAAAGTGCACTTGTTGGGTATTCGATTCCATAAACACCACAAAATGGTTTATACCAAATTAAAACAGAAAACAAAAATAATAGATGCAAAACATTTAAACAAAGGTAGTACTTAAAGATTTAGAGTGTAGAACTACAAAATTATTTGATTAAAGATGGATCTATCAAGTGGAATGAGTTTCTCAATCTGGGTATAGAGATATCCCTCACGTTTAGGTCAAATAAAAATAGAAAATAAAAAAAACAGATGAAGAACATTAGAACTAAGGTAGGAATTAAATATTTGAAGTCTAGAACAGAAAAATTGTTTGATCGAAGAGGATGGAGGGATTTTCATACTGGTAAGGGGAGAGCGTCGGGAAAGAATCAATTTTAGGGCTGCAGTCGCGCGAAGAGAGAATTGGGGGCGTCGGGAAAGAATCAATTTTAGGGCTGCAGTTGTGCGAAGAGAGAATTAGGGGCTCTCTGTATTTGGAGGGAATTTTTCCCAACAGTTTTTAAAAACCGTTGGAAAAACTATGCTTTACCAACGGTTCATTGAAACCGTTGGTAAAGGTGATTGAATATGAAGTTTTCCCAACGGTTTCATTGAACTGTTGGGAAAATGTGGTTGATTCTCAAGTTTTCCCAACAGTTTCATTGAAACGTTGGGAAAAGTGTATGTTTTACCAACAGTTTATGTAAACCATTGGTAAAAGTGGTACAATTGTGATATATCCCAACGGTTTAATGAAACTGTTGGGAAAGAGGTCTGTAATCCACATATGCCAACGGTTTTCTAAAACCGTTGGAACCAAAGTGTTGGTATAGCTCTCCATTCCAGTAGTGTTCATAATAATATATCGTTGTTTAGTGAAACCCGGTATTGCATACTACACACACTATCGAGGAAGGTCATGATTGCGTGTAATGCAAGCCAAGTACGTATTGTGTGCTGTGAAAGATTCCTTTGGTGTTGCGTATAAAATAAGACATAAAAAAAATTTCTCATAAAATCTCAGGATGTTACATTCTACCCCCCTTAAAATGAATTTTGCCCTCGAAATTTGTCACTTGTAACAAACAGATGAGGATACCTCTCCCTCATCATATCCTCAAGCTCCTATGTAGATTCTTCTAATTGGTGGTTCCTCTATAAAACTTTCACCAAGCGAGTGGTCTTGTTCCGTAGGAATTTTTCACTACGATCGAGAATCTCTATCGGTTGTTCTTTATAAGAAAGATCTTCTTCCAGCGGTACAACTTCTGAGCTGAGTACATGTGAAGGGTCAGGTATGTACTTTCTCAAGAGAGATACATGGAACACATCGTGAACTTGAGAGAGATTCGGTGGAAGCTCCAATCGGTAAGCTACCTTCCCAACACGATCCAGAATTTCAAAAGGACCGATATATCTAGGGCTCAACTTTCCCTTCTTTCCAAATCTCATTACCCTCTTCTAGGGAGATATTCGTAAGAACACTTTATCACCCACTTCAAACTCTAGGTCTTTTCTTCGGTTATTGGCATAACTTTTTTTTCGACTCTGAGCTGCTCTTATGTGTTGTTGAATAGATCTGACCTTTTCTGACATTTCATCAACAAGATCAGGTCCTAATAGCTTTCTTTCCCCAACTTCATCCCAGCAAGTTGGAGTCCTGCATTTCTTTCCATAGAGAGCTTCATAAGGAGCCATCTGAATACTGGAGTGAAAGCTATTATTATAAGAAAATTCCACCAAAGGTAGGTGTTGATCCCAACCACCTTTGAAATCTATAGAGAAAGCTCTCAACATATCTTCTAGTGTTTGAATTTTCCTCTCAGACTGACCGTCTGTCTGAGGATGATAAGCAGTGATGAAACTCAACTCTATATCCAGAGTATGCTGAAGACTTCACCAGAACTTTGAAGTAAACCTCAGATCCCAATCAGATATAATAGAAAGTGGTACTCCATGCAATCTTACCACTTCCTTTATATATATCCTGGCAAGATGATCTAGAGAGAAATCCTATCTAATAGTAATGAAGTGTGCAGACTTTGTAAGACGACCAACTATGACCCAAATAGCATTATTTCCTTTGGATGTTTTAGGAATTTTGGTGATAAAGTCCATAGTGATGTTTTCCCATTTCCATTCGGGTATGGGTAATGGTTGTAACATCCCCTTAGACTTCTGTCTCTCTGCTTTAACTTGCTGACAAACCAAGCATCGAGAGACATATTCAGCAATATCTCTTTTCATGCCATCCCACCAGAAGTACTCTTTCAGTTCCCTATACATCTTCATGCTTCCAGGATGAATAGAGAATGAAGAACTATGAGACTCATCCAGTATCTCCTTCTTTAATTCAGGGATGGGAGGAACACAAACCTGATTCCTGAACTTTATTATCCCATCACAATCAAGGTTGAATTCAGGAACATTTCTCACCTTCTTTTGTAACTCTACATCTTCTTTCTGTGCCTCTTTAATCTTCACATGTATAGATGGTTGAACATTCATTTGAGAAAGATACGATTTTCCCCCTTCCATTATAATTCCAAGATCCATCCTTTGTAAATCCATAAATATTGGATCTTTTGTGATCCTCATCATGGATAAACTGGCATGGTCTTGTCGACTTAATGCATCTTCCACCTTGTTTGCTTTCCCAGGGTGGTAATGAATTGAGTAGTCGTAATCCTTAATCAACTCTAACCATCTTATTTGGCGCATATTCAGCTCCTTTTGTGTGAAAATATACTTTAAACTTTTATGATCAGTATAAATGTCACACCTTTCTCCATAAAGATAATGCCTCCAAATATTTAATGCAAAGATTACCGCAGCTAACTCCAAATCATGAGTTGGGTAATTTTGCTCATGGATTTTCAACTGTCGTGAGGCATAAGCTATCACCATGTCATTTTGCATAAGAACACACCCCAATCCCTTCTTGGATGCATCACTGTAGATCACAAACCTTTCTCCACTACAAGGAAGTGTGAGTACAGGTGCACTGGATAACCTTCTTTTCAATTCCTTGAAATTCTCTTCACATTACTCCGTCCAAAAAAACTTAACTCCTTTACGAGTCAACTTGGTGAGTGGATTAGATAATTGTGAAAAATCTTTCACAAAACGTCGATAATATCCATCCAAACCAAGAAAAATTCGGATCTCAGTTACTGTTGTTGGTCTCGACCATCTTTCGATAACCTCTGTTTTTTCTGGATCCACATATATCCCCTCTTTTGAGATTATGTGACCCAAAAATGCAACTTTTTGAAGCCAAAATTCACACTTGGTAAATTTGTCATAAAGCTTCTCCTTTCTCAGGGTCTTCAATACAATTCTCAAGTGATCTTCATGTTCGTCCTTACTCTTTGAATAGACAAGAATATCGTCTATAAAGACTACCACAAACTGATCAAGATAGTCTCTGAAGACTCTATTCATCATATCCATGAAGATAGCAGGGGCATTAGTAAGACCAAATGGCATCACAATAAATTCATAGTGTCCATACCTTGTATGGAAAGCCATCTTTGGTATATCCTCCCTTTTGACCCTAAATTGATGATACCCTAAACGAAGATCAATCTTGAAAAAGTATTGAGCTCCACGTAGTTGGTCAAATAAGTCATCAATGCGTGGGAGAGGATATTTTTTCTTGATAGTGATCTTGTTAAGTTCTCGATAATCAACGCAGAGTCTCATTGATCCATATTTATTCTTAACAAATAGAACAGGTGACGCACTAGGGCGTATGAATCCTTTATCAAGATTCTCTTGGAGTTGCTTCTTCAATTCCTATAACTCAATTGGGTCCATTCTATAAGGTTTCTTTGAAATAGGTAAAGCACCTGGTACGAGTTCTATTGAAAACTCAACTTAACGATTTGGTGGAAGACCCGACAATTCCTCTGGAAAGACATCATCAAACTCCCGTACAATGGGAATATTCTTAATCGTGAGTTTCTCACCAACCATTTGAGATAAATAACCTTCATTTAGTGGAATCAATACCCATAAGATGGAAGAAATTTCCACTGGAAGGTTATATTCATCCTTGCATTGATAGACGATCATAGATTGATCTGGAAGATGAAATGTGAATTCCCTTCTTTGGAAATTGATATGAGATCCATATAAAGAAAGACAATCCATGCCAAGAATCACATCAAATTCCACTATAGGAAGGATCAAAAGATTTGCAGGAATCACTTTCCCACAAACTTCAATCGGAGAAGAATTGTAAACTTTTGATGCGACTGTTGTGCCATTAGGAGTTGTCACAACCAACTCAACATCTAATTGTTGAGGTAATACGGTGATACCCTTAGAAAATTCTTCAGAAATAAAAGAGTGGGTGGATCCAGAATCAAATAAAACATTTTCTACTTTAGAGTGGATAATAAGTGTACCTCTCACCACTTCATTGTCGTACTCCACATCGCCGATAGTAATTGCATGTGACTTTCCTTTGTCTTTGGCCTTAAGAGTTTGTTGACGTCGATCATCATCATAAACCCTTGGATTTGGGCATTTATTGGCATAATTACCCATCTCCTTGCACTTGAAACATTGAAGTGTAGTAGGTTCATTCTGTGTATCCCTTCCTTTTTTTGCATCATTAGACATATTCTTCCCATTATTTCGACATTCAATTACCCGATGACCTTCTTTTCCACACTTATAACATTTTCTTGTACCCTTAAGACAATTTCCTCCATGTTTCTCTCCACACTTTGAGAATAAGGTAAAACTCATCTTCTTTTCAGTGCGGTCTTTAGATTTTCCTTTGAATTCTATTTTCCTCTTCTTATCAAACCCATGTGACTGATGGGTTACACCAATCTCCATCTCAACCTTGAGAGCACATCGAACAATTTCCTCGTAGTTATTGAAGTCCCTTATGGCTAACGCCCTTAGAAGACTTGGTTTTAAGCCACTAAAGAATCGATTGATCTTACTCCCAGGTTGGATAATAATACCAGAAGTGTACCTTGCAAGTCTTGTAAAATTTTCTTCATAGGTACCAACAGATTCATCATCATTTTGATTCAGTTCAAGAAACTCTTTCTCCATCTTTGTTCAGAGAATACGAGGGAAGTACTTATTGAAAAATAAGTTCTTGAACTCGTCCCATTCCATGGACTCAATTTCATCTCTTGGCCTCGTATTATTGATAATATTCCACCATTGATCAGCATCACCTTCCAAACGATACACTGCTAAGATGACTTTATCATGTTCAGAACATTGAAGAACTGAAAATATCTTTTCAGTAGTACTGATCCATTGTTCAGCAACTAATGGATCAGTAGACCCGCTGAATGAAGGCGGACGCTGCCTCATGAAGGATTCAACAGAATGTTACTCCTTCCTTTGCTCGTTTGGAAGTCCTGCATGATTCATATCTTGAGAAATTTGTGTGAGCATGGATACAAGATTTTGAATTCCAGCTCCCATAACGTTTGGTTGCTCAGGGGGGCAATCATTTCATTGCCCGTCGCATTCCACATTAACACGGTTCCTTCGGGTTCCAACCATTGACTAAAACCAAGAAGAATAGTGTGAGAAACACTAATTATAATAAGAAAACCATGTAATCAAGAATAAAATTTCACACTTAAGGTCTTATCCTAGGTTATTCATGGTCATTTCTAAAACACTAAGATTGTGTTCTATGCTTAGACTTATCCTTAGGATTCTTACTAAGGATTTCACATCCTAGTTTCCAAAGGTTGACTATACCTTTCCTCTGATACCAACTATAATGACCCATACTTTACATACATTGTTATTACTTCAAAATTGAAGTACACTTATTACAACATATAAAAAAACCATGAAAGGACCGTATACGTATAGTGTCTTTAGAAACTGGGAAACATAAACAACTGGTTCATAAAGCACCTACACTGTCTCCCAATTATTTCATCATATCTATAGTACCTTTTGGCATATCTTAATTAATACCCTTCTTCCTGACCTGGGGAAAGAAAACATACAAAAGGGTGAGCTCAAATGCTCAGTATGGGTTAAAAAAAGAAATATCAATCACATCAAATTCATAAGAACATAACATTTTGGAAATCTTACCCTGCAAAAGAGATCATAATTTCATAACATGGGATAAATCATGGTAGTGAAATGTAATCAAAATAATCATAACTTAAAACATGTAACTTTGTTTCATACACACATAATCATAGAGAATCATTTCTTAGTAGTCAAGACTCATTGCCAAGACTATCTTAGTGGACAAAGTCCATTTCTGAACCGAGTTCACTCCTCGTTTCAGTACTGTTTCACTGAACCGGTTTAACCTGTCGTTCCAGCCATGTCTATCTCATGAGATATAAAATCTTTACCCAATGCATTGGAGGGAGATATAGGTCCCACCCATCTCATAATGATACCATTCTTATGTGTTCCACAAAATCATAAATCATACATCATTGCATAACCCATGTAATAAAAATGGGATTCTTAAACATCGTGACATCATAAAACAATTCATATAAGATAAATGAATTAATAAAAATAATTCTATCACAACATAATAAAATCAATGTAATAATAGGGATAGAAACAGAATCCTATATTATCTTAGATGGAAAATAATTTTGATAAAACACTTGAACTCCATTCTTGAGGAAAATATCCTTTACACTTCAAAAACTTTTTTCCTTTCTTAACATGTCATACAATTTTAAAATAAAAGAAGTTGATTAAAAATAAACATAAAAACTTGTAAATGAATATTCTTGGAAATAATGTTTTAAAAATCCATTCATGCTGTATAATTAAAAAAAACATTCTTCTCGTACTTTTGTCGGAAAAGTCAAAAAGTACCTCGTACGAAAAACGACAAAAGATTCTTTTCATATCCTTTACTAAAAAATCACCGAAGGGTAAAATTGGATTTAAAAAATTGTAGGTGGATGGAAACAATATTACATATTGAGGTAACATTGATGTGGATGATAAAATACACCCCAGTAAATACCAAAGTATAAACAATCTTGGATAAAAATGAGATTGTGATATTTTCCCTTACCTTAGGTCCGATTTGCTTCGTAAGTGTCCGAACCTCCTGTATAATGATTTAAATAATGTCATTGACTTATCCCAGAATCATAATCATTGTTATGATATCATATATGGTCATATTCTTAGCTTCTTATTAGTAATATTTCATTGCTACTTGTTATTCGGGTGTTTATTACTTTTTGTTCTTATGCATGTTTTGTCGAATAAATTCTTATTCTTCTCTTTGGGTTATAGATACCTCATTTAAAGAATGGTATTAGTGTACTATATATCATATTTATTCATTCAATTCATTTATATAATCATTATTCAATTAATATCATGTAGAACGAATCACATCACATCGTGGAGACAGTATTCCGTACGTACGCATGAGCGATGATATCGTTCCCATGATTGTGGAATTGTATTGGAGTGTATGTATACTATTTAAGAATCAATAAAACTTTAAAATAATTATATATAGTTATTTATTTTCACCATTATACCCTTCCAAGTAAGGTGGTGATGGAAAATAGATTACACCACGGCGTGGAGACGGTATTCTGTACGTACGCACGCGCGGTGATTTCGTTTTCCGTAGGATGGATAGATGGTGAAATAAGGTTGTTTCATAATTATAATAACATATCAGTATATGAGTGATACTTAAGTTATTACTTCATAATTAAACAACTAAAGAAGAAGAAGTAGAAGAAGAAATAGTGTTGAAAGAATCGGTAACAGACATTACCTCTTCTTTGAAGCCCCTCTTTGAGACCTCCTTTTAGGGCACTAAAATTGGTCTTTGAAGAAGACCAGGACCTCTAGGATGTTTCTAGGGAAGTGGGGAAGTGAAATGGGAAGGGGTTGGACGAGATTGAAGGCTCAAATTGGTGTGAGGAGGAGAGGGAGGAGGTGCCCTTTTATAAGGGAGGAGAGGGGCACCTTTGAAAATATAAGAAATATTAGTTTATATTAAATCCCAACCCCACTTAAAAACTTCCAAAATGACTCATATTATAATATTAGATGATATAGGGTTTTAATATCATCAACCAATAAAATTTATACATGTTAGGAATTTATTTTAAACATTATCAACTTGATTTATCCTTATTTATCAATTTTATTTTATTTGTGGTAATAATATTCTAAATTTTAAATTATTATAAATAATTACATATGTATTGTGAATTTTCCATAATTTGACACTTTATGACATTGTTGAACATATAAATTTTAATTTATAATTTTTAAATATTTTTGTGATTTTTAAACAATTTTATAATATGTTATTTTTATAAAATAACAATAGTGTCAATTTTGACACTATTCATTTATTTGAATTTAAATAAAATATATACAGAAGATATGTTCAAACTAAAAGCTTTAATATATTCATAAAATGTCATATTTATCTATAAAATTAGTGGATAACATTAAATAGTTCATTTAATATTTATTTTAATATTTTTAAAACCATTTATTTGATATTTTAATTAATAAAATAATTTCAACATCACTATTGTGTCATAATTAATGGTAATTATTTAGTCCCTAAAAATTCTAAATAAATTCCTATGATATAGATAATTGTATTATCTTTATGGAGAATATTCATTTTTGAATTTTCATTAAGTTTATCACTAAATTAAAATTAATATACTTATAAGATTTAAGAAAGTGACATGTTGTCACATTCTTTGGTTTTAATAATAATTAAATTATTTTCATGAAAAAAAGTCCATTAAATGAATATAATCCGACCCTTAGGTGATATGGGTTGACTTTTAGTCATCCAATAGGATTTGGTAGGTGTTAGGGTAATTTTATAATCTTATATTTACCCTTAATTACCCGATTTACCTTTAACTATGGTAAATAAAATTTACCGTAGTTACTATTCATAATGCCCAAAAATAAAAAGTAGCCTATTAACATAATTTGGACCCACTGATTCCAAATATGGAATCCATTTTTCAAAATTCAAAACATATAAGTTGTATTAATTAATTTAAAATAAATCCTGTTGTTAAGAAAACAGGTTTTAGAAGTTAAAACATTGCCAAAGATTGAAATGTTTTTACCTATGAATTCAATGTTAAATTAATGCTAATGACATAAATTATATTAAATGGTAAAAATATATTCTATTTAAACTTTAAAACCATTAAATATTATAATTTAACCATATAAATTATCTCAATGAAAAAAGCTGTTTTTAATTAAAAATTATCGTATTTTTACTATTCATTAAAATATGAAAGTTATCAAAAAAATATCAAAAATTTATCCAAAGTAAATTTTTATACCCTGATTCAAAAGAAGAATTTTATTTTGTCAAATTGAACTTATAATCATGTCAAAAACTAGATTTAATGTGGATGCGCCATCAAAAGGCGACAAAACTACATTTTTTAAAAAATACTTATTTTACCCGAAAAATCTATTTTGTTCTCTTACCATGTTCTAGAAAATGTGTATGATGAATAATAAAATTCAAAATGCAGTTAATACTATTTATAACGGCTAGTTCATAAAAATATATCATTGTTTAGTGAAACCCGATATTGCGTATTACACACGCTATAGAGGAAGGTCGCGATTGCGTGTAATGCAAGCCAAGTCCGTATTGTGTGCTGTGAAAGATTCCTTTGGTGTTTCATATAACATAAGACATAAAAAAAAATCTCATAAAATCTCAGGATGTTACACTTATGTTGGGGTTTGGTTTGGTTCTAGTACTTTGAGGGATGAGGGATCTCACAGATCCCTTTTGTTGTTGTGACTTTACAAGAGAACTGGGTGTGAATGCTTAAATTGACGATTGGATATTTTCCTTTAGTTGTTGTCTTGGATTATGGTTATGTCTGTTAGTTTCCTAGTAGTGGAGGAATATTTAAATAGAATCACTTAAATGTGACAATGAGAATATGTAAAATGGGGGATTTATTTTCCAAAATGGGTTATGCTCGGGTTGTGGCTGTTGTGTATTTTTGTGCATGTAGGAATAGTAATGATAGTACACTAGTGCAGAAAACGTTTTTTATGTCACCATTTTTTACGTCGGTTATATAAAACCGACGTCATAATATGTAAAACGAGGTTTTTTACGTCGGTTATTTAATAACCGACGTAAAAACCTGTGTTTAGTACACCTTTAACATCGGTTATTTTTATAACCGACGTTATTAATCGCGCGGCTTCGTTTTTTACGTCGGTTATACATTAACCGCCGTAAAAAACAGAAGCGGGGGGCGTTTGTTACGTCGGTTATTCAATAACTGACGTAAAAAACGCAGTTTTTGAAGGCCTTTTTACGTCGGTTATTTTATAACCGACGTAAAAAAAGAATCCGCAGATGTTTTTGACGTCGGTTATGGAATAACCGACGTAATAAAACGCGGATTTTGAGCCCTTTATAACGTCGGTTATAAAATAACCGACGTAAAAAAAGAATCGGAGGAAGGTTTTTACGTCGGTTATTGAATAACCGACGTTATAAATGTTTTTAAAAAAATTATAACGTCGGTTATTGAATAACCGACGTGATAACTCATTTAAAAATTTACCCAGACCCGTGGATTGTCATTCGCGAGTTTACCTTCGACAGTCGTGACTCGTCTCTCTCGCGCGTAAACCCGAATCGGCTCGTCCATTTCGTGGGTTTAGATTTGTTTTGCGATCATCGTTTCTCATATTTAATCTCCTTGGATCAATCATCTAAACTCGCAGCACTCAGGTAATCCTCCCACTCATTCGTTTTTTTCGCGGATAGTATATATATATGTGTTGTGATTTTTTTGTTGAAACTAGCTAAGATTCTTCGATTGCGAACCCTTTTAACTCGTTTTGGCACCATAATCTTATTTATCATCCCTAGATCTATTAGTTCGACTTGCAATATTGACTAATTTTATGATTTCACTAATTTTTCATCGTTTTCTATAAATCCCCGAGAGGGTTGGGGCGTGTCCATTTGGATGGGTTGCCCTTTTACCGTTGTTTCTACTTTATTCACACACAACCATGGCATAGGTGCATGGATTTGGGATCACATCACCATTTTCACCCCCTGCAAACAAAGTTTCACGAGGAGGACTCGCCAGATTTCCCCTCGGCATGTTAAAAATTTTAGATACCCTCTTTTCAGCAAGTAAAAAATTAACTAGTTTTTTCTTCACTACTTATCCTAAACAAATAAAACCACCATTCTTTCTAGAACCTCTACTAGATCCATTGCATCCATCAACATACATATTTGGATTTGAAAGCATCCCTTAAGCCTTATGTTCGATGCTAATATCCTTTACTGATCTATAGAAAATATGATGGTCTGCTAAGCTCTCCATTTAAAAGTCAAACCCCACCAATTATTCATCCTCATCATGAGAAAATGGCACAACATCTGAATTTCTGATTCAATCTCTTGGGTCACTGAACAAACATTAACTCCTTCAAATCCACACCTGGAATAGACAACCTAATGTCGAGTTCCTTCTCTATCTATTGAAACTCAGTTCTTCCTCCACACCTAAAAACATTCTTTGAATGGCCCAACTTCTTGTTATGGTAAATTTTCAGTGATTCCAGGGGGGTGGGAGGGCTATCAAGAGGGTTGGGGGGTGTCCAGGGGGGTGTCCAAGGGGGTAGGGTGTGGGGGGTGGTGTCCAGGAGGGGTGGGGGGCTGTCCAGAGGGGTCGGGGGGTGTCCAGGGGGGTTTACAAGGGGGTGGGTGGGTGTGGGGGGCTGTCCAAGGGTGTGGGTGGGTGTTGGGGGGTGTCCAGGGGGGTGTCCAAGGGGGGTAGGGGGTGGGGGGGTGGTGTTTAGGAGGGGTGGGGGGGCTGTCCAGAGGGTTGGGGGGGTGTCCAGGGGGGTGTCCAAGCAGGTCGGGGGTGGGGGGTTGTGTCCAGGAGGGGTGGGGGTGCTTTCTAGAGGGGTCAGGGGCTGTCCAGAGGGGTCGGGGGGTGTCCGGGGTGGTGTCCAAGGGGATGGGTGGGTGTGGGGGGCTGTCCAAGGGGGTGGCGGCCTGTCCAGAGGGGTCGGTGGGGTGTCCAGGGGGGTGTCCAAGGGGTTGGATGGGTGTGGGGGGCTGTCCAAGTGGGTGGCGGCCTCTCTAGAGGGTATTTGGGGTTGTCCGGGTGGGTGGGGGGGCTGTCCAGAGGGTTGGGGGATGTCCAAGGGGGTGTCCAAGGGGGTAGGGGGTGGGGGGTGGTGTCCAGGAGGGGCGGGGGGCTGTCCAGAGGGGTCGGGGGGTGTCCAGGGGGGTTTACAAGGGGGTGGGTGGGTGTGGGGGGCTGTCCAAGGGTGTGGGTGGGTGTTGGGGGGTGTCCAGGGGGTGTCCAAGGGGGGTAGGGGGTGGGGGGTGGTGTTTAGGAGGGGTGGGGGGGGGGGGGGGGGGCTGTCCAGAGGGTTGGGGGGTGTCCAGGGGGGTGTCCAAGCAGGTCGGGGGTGGGGGGTTGTGTCCAGGAGGGGTGGGGGTGCTTTCTAGAGGGGTCGGGGACTGTCCAGAGGGGTCGGTGGGGTGTCCAGGGGGGTGTCCAAGGGGTTGGATGGGTGTGGGGGGCTGTCCAAGTGGGTGGCGGCCTCTCCAGAGGGTATTTGGGGTTGTCCGGGTGGGTGGGGGGCTGTCCAGAGGGTTGGTGGATGTCCAGGGGGGTGTCCAAGGGGGTAGGGGGTGGTGTCCAGGAGGGGCGGGGGGCTGCCCAGAGGGGTCGGGGGGTGTCCAGGGGGGTTTACAAGGGGGTGGGTGGGTGTGGGGGGCTGTCCAAGGGTGTGGGTGGGTGTTGGGGGGTGTCCAGGGGGGTGTCCAAGGGGGGTAGGGGGTGGGGGTGGTGTCCAGGGGGGTGTTATATCTTACTATATTTTGTTTAAAAAATAATATTCAAGCATATTTTTTTAAATACACATCGATTTGTTTTATATTTCAAAATTGTTTACATTCAAATTATGATTTTTTTCATATAAACATATATTTTTCTTATCTAAAAAATATATATATTTTTGCTATTTTTTATAGGTAATAATGAGTCGAAGTTGGATTACGGCACATCGAATGAGCAATGAATATGAGGAAGGTGTTGATGCCTTTTTGGAATTTGCTAAACGAAATGTTCCAAGTAGTGACATTTTTTTCTGTCCATGCCTGAAATGTCTGAATATGAAGAAGTTGAAAAGTAGAGAGATAAAAGATCATCTGATTTGTTATGGTTTCAATCCGAGTTACAACCCTTGGATTTGGCATGGCGAAACTGGACAGAATGTCACTGATGATAATGAATCGCAAGATGGTAACTCCGATGGAATTGAAGAAATGATTCGCGATATTGTAGCAGAACAAATTGAGATAGAACCGACAGTTTCATGTCTATATGGTGATGCCGAAAAACCATTATATCCTGGTTGTACAGATTTTACGGTTTTGTCGGCGGTGTTAAGATTGATTAACTTGAAGGCGAAACATGGATGGAGTGACAGAAGTTTTACAGAGCTGCTACAATTGATGAAAGACATTCTTCCAAAAGATAACGATCTTCCAGATTCACATTATAAGGCCAAAAAAATATTATGCCCGATGGGATTGGGATACAGGAAAATACATGCCTGTCCGAATGACTGCATTATATATAGGAAGGAATATGAATTTCTGAAAGAGCGTCCTAAATGTGGGACATCACGGTATAAGGTGAAAGAAAAATCACAAGCTGATGTAGAGATTACAAAGCTCCCTTCAAAGGTATTTTGGTATCTTTCTATAATTCCTCGTTTCAAACGTTTATTTTCTAATTCACATGATGCAAAAAGGTTAAGATGGCATGCTGATGAGCGGGTATGTGATGGAAAAATACGTCATCCAGCTGATTGTCCACAATGGAAGAAAATTGATGCCCAGTACCCTACATTTGGAAATGAAATTAGAAATCTGAGACTAGGCTTGTGCACAGATGGAATGAATCCATACCGAACCCTCAGTAACACACATAGTTCATGGCCTGTTTTATTGGTAATTTACAACCTCTCTCCTGAAGTTTGTATGAAGCGCAAATATGTCATGTTGAGTATCATGATCTCTGGTCCAAAGCAACCCGGCAATGATATTGATGTATACTTGTCACCGCTGATTGATGATTTGAAACTGTTATGGGCTGATGGTATTAGGGTGTATGATTCTTATAAAATGGAATATTTTCAACTGCATGCAGTGCTTCTATTCACTATAAATGACTTCCCAGCATATGGAAATTTGTCTGGATACAGTGTTAAAGGGCATAAAGCATGTCCAATTTGCGAACAACAGACTTCATATTGTCAATTGCATCATGGGAGGAAAACAGTGTACATGGGTCATCGAAAGTTTTTGCCTATGGATCACCCTTATAGAAGACTAAAAAAGGCATTCAATGGCTCACAAGAATTTGATACTGCTCCAAAACCTTTATCCCCAGATTTGTATTTTGAGAGGGTGAAAAACCTTGATGTGACATTGGGAAAGAAACATAAATCTGGTAATGATAGACATATTTGGAAGAAAAGGTCAATATTTTTTGAGCTACCATATTGAAGGTATCATGAAGTCAAACATAATATTGATGTCATGCACGTGGAGAAGAATATCTGTGATTCTTTGATCGGAAAATTGCTAGATATTAAAGGAAAGACAAAAGATGGGTTGAATGCAAGGTTAGACCTACTATCAATGGGAATACGTTTGGAGTTAGCTCCCACTCCTAAAGGAAGACGAACATTTCTTCCCCCGGCTTGTCATACATTATCGAAGAGGGAGAAAAGTAGCTTCTGTCAGTGTCTTCATGATATCAAAGTGCCTCAAGGTTATTCTTCAAATGTAAAAAATTTTGTCTCATTGAAAGACTTTAAGTTGATAGGTATGAAATCACATGATTGTCACGTCATGATGCAACAAATTCTACCAGTTTCACTGCGTGGAATATTGCCCATCCGTGTCAGAAAGACTATAATGAGGTTGTGTTATTTTTTCAATTCAATTTGTAACAAGGCGATTGATGTGAATGCTTTGAACATTTTGGAAAAGGATGCAATTTTTATACTTTGTCATTTGGAAATGTATTTTCCTCCAACTTTTTTTGATATGATGGTGCATTTAATGATTCATCTGGTTCGAGAAATAAAGCTTTGTGGACCTGTATATCTTCGTTGGATGTATCCTTTTGAAAGGTATATGAAAATATTAAAGGGATATGTTAAAAATCCATATTGACCTGAAGCCTCCATTATTGAAAAGTATATTTCTGAGGAGGTAGCAGAGTTTTGTACGAGCTACTTGGCTACGGCGCAACACATAGGTTTGCCTCCATCTCTCCATGAACGGGTTAATAATGAGGGAAAGGGGATTCGTGGCTTGAAAGTCAAATCACTGTCAGCTGAACATATGAAGAAGTTAGAATCATACATCTTGAATAACATAGCTGATGTTCAACCGTATATCACATTGCATATTAATGAGTTGAAACAATGTCATCCAAAGAAGAAAGAAATGTGGATTTTGAATGAGCACAACAAAACTTTTTTTCCATGGTTTAAAAAGACCTTGCTTGGTAGATCAGATGTATCAGAGACATTAAAATGGATAGTGGGTGGTCCATCTTTAAATGTGATAACATGGTACGCTTATGACATTAATGGCTATACATTTAATACGAAAGCTCAGGACAACAGAAGTGCAGTTCAGAATAGTGGTGTATTGGTGTTTGCAGAAGCAATGCATTTTTCGAGTGCTAAGGACAGAAACCCAATTTCGGCATCAAGTGCATATTATGGAGTGATTGAAGACATATGGGAGGCTAATTACTTTAAAATTAAAGTTCCTGTTTTTAACTATAAATGGTTTATCGGTAACAACAGTGTCAGACACGATGAATTTGGAATGACACTTGTTAATCTGAATAGATTGGAAGACACAACTGATTCTTTTATAATGGAAACACATGCCAAACAAATTTTCTATGTAGTAGATCAATCAGATATGCAGTGGGTTGTTGTTTTACAAGGGAAAAAACAATATGTTGGTGAGGATGAATTTGATGAAGATGCTGATTTATGTGAGATCCCTACTTCCATGGAAAGATTAACAGAACATAATGATGAGTATGTTGAAGACATGGTTTGTGCCATAAGGAACGATCACGAAGAAGGAATTTGGGAAAACAATCCAACTGTACATTCCTAAAATTACAGGTAACACATGTTTATTTCTTGTTTACATTTAGTTTTTTCATATAATGTTAGATATTGTAAATTTTTTACTTATTAAAACATGTATCAAACCAAAACGATAAAACAATAAAAACCGTAAAGAGGAGAAGTCCTGGGCGCACCGGCTGGCCGGTGGTGGATCACCGGTTGGCCGGTGGTCCAGACAGCAAAGCTCTGTCTGGTCCACCGGCCGGCCGGTGATGAGCCAGCGGCCGGACGGTGGTCCAGACAGAGAGGAAGGCTCTCTGTCTGGTCCACCGGCCGACCGGTGGTGATCCAGCGGCCGGCCGGTGGTCCAGACAGAGCAAGGCTGTCTGGTCCACCGGCCGGCCGGTGGTGATCCAGCGGCCGGCCGGTGGTGAGCCAGCGGCCGGCCGGTGACACCAGGCAGTGGGAAAGTCTACTGCCTGGGTCCTCCGGCTGGCCAGTGAGCTCACACCGGCTGACCGGTGGACTCAGTGAGTCCACTTTTCAGCTTTCTTGGGCCAACTCCTTGGCAACCTTTTGCCTATCAACAAAAACACTTGAAAACAAGTTAGAACATAATAAGAGTGATTGTGATCATTAAAATCCAAGAGAGAGGGGTACAACAGACTGTGTTTACCATGTTTATCATTGTTTAACATTCTTACCATATTACCAATGTTTACTATTATGTAATTTAGTACACTTTTCTATTTTCTGATTAAGTAGTATTAAAATATTTGAATTTGTATATTTGTGAACTAATGTTTGTTTTTTTGATTTGAAGGAAAATGACAGATCAATCAGTTGATCAGCCACATGATTCTGGAGATGAGCATATTGGTCATACATCTGGGGAGGAACATTCACATGCTCCTATTACGAAAAAGAGTTCAAAGGTTGGTAAGCGTGGGTGCACACGTTTACCAAAATTATCACTTTCCCGTACGAAGGAGGAGAGGATAGTCGTGGAGTTTGATGATGATGATCTTCCTAGAGGTCCAAATGCTAAAGATTTTAAGGGTTTTGTAGCAACTCAGGCTAAGAGCAAAGTAAGCATTATCTATGATGATTGGAGAAGTGTGGATAAGGCGATAATTTCTCAGCTGTGGGAGACCATTTTGGTAAGATCTTTTGCTATTGTTTGACTGTTCTTTAAATGTTTCTAGTATATATAAAATTTTTAACCTCTTTTTTATCAGATGACATTTGATATTCCTGACACTGGAGGAGTCAGGAAGAAATGCTTATCGTTGGCTGCTAGGAGATGGAGGGATTTCAAATCAACCCTCTCATCTGATTTCATTTATGGTCATAGGAGTCGTGAGAATCCATGTCGTATATATCCTTTTATAGATGAAGACACATGGAGACAATTTTTTGAAAGTAGAAGAAAAGAATCATTTTTGGTAAGGGCAATGTAAACTTTTATAAGCTTTCTTATATAAATGATCTTATTATTGTTTTGTTAATGATTACTTATTCTTAATTTACAGCAAACAAGGAAAGCTCATCAAGAGATCCAATCTAAAAATGTATACCCTCATAGTTTATCTCGGGGAGGGTATGCATTATTGGAAGAACAAATGATGGCAGAAAAATTTCAACAACTAAGAGCTGAGTCTTCAAGCTCTGGAGATGTGGCCCCTCCATCCCCTCCATCTAGACATGAGAAATGGAAAAGAGCTCGGAAGGGCAAAAAAGGACAATATCTTTCGGAAGAATCGAGACTCGTAGTTGAGAGGATTGTAAGATATCTATTTTATTTATTTAAGTTTACTATTTTCGTCATATATTTCCAATCATTATAGAAATGTTCAATTAATTATTACAGGACTCTCTTGAGGAGCAGAGTTCACAGGGGACATTTACACCATCTGGGAGGGAAGATATTTTATCTGTGGCATTGGGAAAGCCCGAACATCCTGGACGTGTAAGAGGATATCCGGCATGTGTATCAGTAAGAAAAGTGTTGCCACGTTCCTCAACTTCTGACGTTGAGGGAGTTTATAAAAAAAATAGAATCCTTGGAGGCTGAAGTCCATAATATTAATGCGACAATGGAGGACAATATTAGAGCATCGGTGCAGTTTATGTTTGCAGACTTGCAAAGACAATTTCAGGGTGCAGCTCCCACTCCACCTCTCCCAGTAGCTCCCACTCCCCCACCTCAGCCTACGGACCCCATTTTTGATCCTCCTCCTCCGCCGCAGCTACCTACTTATTGTGAGTTGTATGTTGATGATTCTCAACATCATATAGTTGCATATGGGATGGTATATTGTATAGGAGATACAGTTCATCATCAACAGTTAGAGGTAGAGAATCAGAGGGTCACTGTACAGGATATTATAGATAGATCAGCTCGGATACCATTACCTACAGATGAGGTGACGACAGTTGGACATAGTATCAGCCATTTTTTACTTTGGCCATCCAGACTTCTTCGACTCATTACCATAGAGGTATGGATGTTATATCTTTTATTTTATATTTTTATTAATGTTTTATCATTTTAAAACTAATATATTTTTCAATTTATTTTTACAGGAATACTTCAAAGGTAAATAAATACTGTATAGACAACAACAAAGACAGATAGCTATGACATCAGATGCAGATACTAGCAGTCTTGACAAATTGTCAAGATATTAAAATTTTTTGGTGGATCATTATGACTTTACAATGGAAGCTCATGTCTGTGGACGTGAACTAAGTGTGGGGATTATGAAAACTGATATCATGGAGTTTGTCACTGGAGATAAGTTGGGCATCAACGTGGTGCAAATTTTTATCATATAAGTCTTAACACCTTTTCCTTGCGTTATATTTATTAAAAATGTATACTTATGTCTGCTTTGTATTAGGTATCTGTATAAAATTTGTGATAGGAATGAGCTGACAGATGTATATGGATTCGTGGACCCACAATTGATTTCCCCTGAAGCATGTGCATTGGATGAGGAACAAAGAATGCTTTATATTGCTGATAGATTTGAAAAGAATGTAATCACACAGTGTTGGATGATGCCTTTTTGTGAGAGGTATGAAACACATCCCTCTCAAAGAGTTAATTATCTTTTAACATAAAAAACCACTAACGTTAAATTTCCTTTTATCAGGGATCATTGGATGTTAGGGGTTTTTTGCCCTAGGGAGAAAAAACACTTTATTGGATATGCTCTCTCCATGATGATGTGCGAGAAAGTTTTAAGAATATATTGGAAACGTAAGTTTCAATTTCACAATAGTTTTATATATTATAATGAATTTTAAATTTACCCCATTCGTATTATTTTCTAACAGGGCATGGGTCCACTTTCGAAAAAGCGCAAAGAAAAGGAATTTCAAGATCAAATATGTACATGCGAAGGTAAATATCCATTTATAATTTGTACATTTTGATTTATTACATAAAAATAATATATTGAATTTACACTCATTCAAACAGAAATGTCATGAGCAACAAGGCATCATCGAATGCGGATATTACATGTTAAGATTTATGTATGAAATAATAACAACTGGGACAGTTCTGAGTTTTGACCTGGTAAGATTTCCTCTTTCTCATAATATTTCAATTTGATTTATTCATTATACACGTTGACTACTATCCTTTTCCTTTGTAGCTTTTTGATGACCCTCAACCCTTTACTGCTGAAGATATCAAACACTTACAAGTGGAGTGGTCAAATTATTTTACAGGTTTGATTGACTTTTAGTTGTTTGTAATGTAAAATGTAATTTTGAATATTGTCAATGTAATTGTGTATTTCGTAGTCGTTTAGGTTGGATTTAGTTTTTTTTGAAGTTGACAGTGTAAGTTTTGAATGTTATATAAGTTAATGTTTAATTTTTCTCTACTTTTTGTTTTGGTCTACTGTTGATGGTTTTTCTGGTCTGGATTTTGGTATGGGGGGAGAGGTTCCAAGGGGGTGGGTGGGTGTTTGGGGGGTGTCCAAGGGATATGGGAGGGGTGTCCAAGGTGTGTTTGGGGCTGTCCTAGGGGTCGAGGGGGGGGGGGGGGGTGTAAATGAGGGTGGGGGGTGTCCAAGGGGTGGGGGGTGTCCAAGGGATATGGGAGGGGTGTCCAAGGTGTGTTTGGGGCTGTCCAAGGAGTCGGTTGGGTGTAAATGAGGGTGGGGGGGGGGCTGTCCAAGGGGTGGGGGTGTCCAAGTGGTGGGGGGGGGTGTCCAAGGGATATAGGAGGGGTGTCCAAGGGGTTTTTGGGGCTGTCCAAGGGGATGGGGGGGGGGGTTTCCAAGGGGTAGGGGGGGGGTTTCCAAGGGGTCGGGGGGGTGTCCAGGGGGTGGGGGGCTGTCCAAGGGGTGGGGGGGGGGGTGTCCAAGGGGTGGGGGGGGGGGGTGTCCAAGGGATATGGGAGGGGTGTACAAGGGGTGTTTGGGGCTGTCCTAGTGTTCGGGGGGTGTAAATGAGGGTGGGGGGCTGTCGAAGGGGTGGGGGGGTGTCCAAGGGGTGGGGGGGGGGTGTCCAAGGGATATGGGAGTAGTGTCCAAGGTGTCTGGGAGTTCTGTCCAAGGGGCCGGTTGGGTGTAAATGAGGGTGGGGGGGCTGTCCAAGGGGTGGGGGGGTGTCCAAGGGGTGGGGGGGGGGGGTGTCTAAGGGATATGGGAGGGGTGTCCAAGGGGTGTTTGGGGCTGTCCAAGGGCTCGGGGGGGTGTCCAGGGGTCGGGGGGGGGGGGGGGTGTCCAAGGGGTCTGGGAGGGCTGTCAAGGTGTGGGGGGGGGGGGGTGTCCAATGGGTGTTTGAGGCTGTACTAGGGGTCTTGGGGGTGTAAATGAGGGTGGGGGGGGCTGTCCAAGGGGTGGGGGGGGGTGTCCAAGGGGTGGGGGGTGTCCAAGGGATATGGGAGGGGTGTCCAATGGGTGTTTGAGGCTGTACTAGGGGTCGTGGGGGTGTAAATGAGGGTGGGGGGGGGGGGGGGCTGTCCAAGGGGTGGGGGGTGTCCAAGGGTTGTGGTGGGGCTTCAATGTGGTGGGGGAGGGCTGGCCAGGTTGTTAGGTGGGTATAGATGAGGGTGGGGTTCAGTTGGGGCTTGGGGGAGGGCTGGCATGGTTATTTTTGTTGTTTGGTTTCTGGTTGCTTTTTGGTGAGAGCAGTGCAATTATTTTAAAAAAAAAATATCGCTTTCACGTCGGTTATTTTATAACCGACGTGGTAAATAAATCGGTAGGGGTTTATCACGTCGGTTTTTTCGAGAACCGACGTGATAAACCGTTCCCGGGCCTTTTATCACGTCGGTTCTTAATATAATGGACGTGCTAAAAGGCCTGGGAATCGATTTACCACGTCGGTTATTGGATAACCGACGTGCTAAAACGTTTCCCAGGCCTTTTTATCACGTCAGTTATTTAATAAACCGACGTGATAATAGGCCCGGGGAAGGGTTAATCACGTCGGTTATGTCATAACCAATGTGATAAACGATATCCCAGGCGTTTTATCACATCGGTTTAGAAAATAACCGACGTGATAAACCCCCCCTGCGCATATTTATCACGTCGGTTATTAATGAACCGACGTGATAAACACCGTGATGTTAGGGATGTTACGTCGGGTTTTAAATAACCGACGTAAAAAACGTTATTTATAACGTCGTCCGTATTAACGTCGCCTAAAAACCGACGTAAATAATGAAAAATAACCGACGTAAAAAATGTTTTCTGCACTAGTGGTATTTGTGTATGGTATAGTTTCAGAACCCTTAGGTTGGGATGAGGTCTTGTTCAACTATATGTATAAATTAGTTATTGCGTTTCTTATTCGCACCCCACCCACATTGATAAATTCATGCCAAACACCCCTATTTCATGGGGGAGGTTGTTTTTCCCAACATTCCTATGAGTGGATGGTTATTAGATCTTTTTCTGATCCCTATACCAGGTAGATCAAGACTCTTCAAGCAGGATGTGATGGCCTGAGGTCCATTATA
Source organism: Viscum album (assembly GCA_963277665.1). Taxonomy (NCBI): domain Eukaryota; kingdom Viridiplantae; phylum Streptophyta; class Magnoliopsida; order Santalales; family Viscaceae; genus Viscum; species Viscum album. The sequence goes on along the minus strand of CAUJRU010000376.1, from coordinate 775,051 downwards.
TCCCAAGACTCTTCAGGCAGGGTACGTTGTGGTGGTTGGCCCAGGAGTGTGCGGGTAGGTTTGTTTCCCAAGTGTCTCTAGGATGAGGCCCAAGTGTCTTCAGGTGTGGCAGTGGTTGTTCTATCCTAGGTGTCTGCAGGAATGGTTACATATGGTTGTGGTGGCCTAGGTGTCTTCGGTCATGGTTACGTATGGTTGTGGTGGCCCAGGTGTCTGCAGGTGGGATGCGTGGTTGTGGTGGCCCAAAAGGTTGTTGTTGGGGCGGTAGTGGGATTGTAGTGAAAATGGAGGGGGAGGTATGATGCATAAGATGTATTCAATAACTAGTGGGAAAGCGGTGCGGGGTACCCAAATATCAATGTGCTATTACTATTACATTACCTGACTTGCGTTATTTGGGGAGTGTGTCTTGGTGAGGTTGGGTGGGTAGTTTCCCTTGCTAGGTGTTTTGGCTACCTCTACTTTATCATAGGGAATTAGGATTCCTCCCCAGTTGTGCATGAGAGATTTTGGTTTTCCCTACTGAGTATACCTGTATACTCACCCTATGTATATAAAATCGCTTTCAGATTTCTAGGAGGATTTTAAGGACCGTGCGGAACCGTACTAGATCGGACGTTGGGACAGTTGCTGTTTTTTTTCCTTTTTGGTACTTTCCCTTTGGAGTTTTCTTGTACTTTAAGGAATTTTATTTTGAACATGCATGTGGAAAAAGGGTTTTGGCTTTGCTCTTACTTTCTGTATTTTGGAGTTGTTTGAGATTTACCACCTTATCTCCTATTATCTTTCTATAAAAATGGTAATTACTTCCATATTACGTGTGATTCTATACCCTTGGTTCTAGTCACCACTCCGAGGCCTACTGAAGGTGGGACTCGGGGGTCATTATCTCTCCTTCAACTTGAAGAATGAAGGGTTTGGCAGTTTGATGTCCCTTTGTTCATCACAGTGAAGGCGGGTCGTGACAGTACACCCATCTTGTTTAAACGGGGTCAGGTAATGCACACCAGTTACGCATGAAGACTATGGGATTTGGATTGGTTAAGGATGTGTGTGAGACAAGGACTGATGGAAATTTATGAGGTCTTTGTGGTCATGAAGACACAGGTTAGGTGCATAGTTTGAAATGTTTGTCCATAATCAGAGGGACATTTCAAATTTAATGCGTTCTATAGAACAGTTGACCCAGGTGTGTTCCTAGTAGAAGGAGCCTATGGTGGTACTTGAGGTGTCCTTGTGTAAAGGGGTGACACCTTTATTGAATCAGGTTTTGTGTTGCGACCAATCTAGGCGAACCAATATAGAAGCGTTAAGGGTTAACATAGTGTCAAAGCATGGTTTGGGAAGATTATTATGCATATAGTTGTGCATGGAACTAATAAACCTTTATGATTGAGGAGCGGTGTGAGGAAATCCATCTGGTGGGGATACACTAGTGGAAATTTGAGGGTGTTTCCCTTATTATTGAGGGAGTCTCAATAGGTGTTAAATGAAAATGTTCCCATGGGTTGAGAACATGATGGTAGTCATATTTTGGGTTAATGCTCCAGAATGAATGGGTACGACCATGTCCAACCATGGAATTTGATGATGGATGAGGTGTGGGCCATGATGACTAGAAACTTAGTCTGAAAGTGTGATGATAATGTCACCCCTATGGTGGGAAGCATGATGTTAATCATTTGTGGAATTACCCTTGAGTTGTATGGGTTTTTGGGGCTTGGAATATTCATTAGACGATTTCTAGGGTGTTTGGATGATGGAGGAAAAATATAATTGAGTACAATTTAATTTCTCTAGGTATTACAAGAATAGAACCAATTGTGTTATCAGGTGGAGTCAAAGTGCTAGTTTCAGGATCAGGGTATCCTTATAATGGTCCAAAACTGGATGGTCCATGACTGTGTCAGTGCTCACAGGAGGGCATGATGATGGATTTGGTTAGTTGAGGTTTCAACTATGTAATTACATTGAAGGTTGGATTATGACTTTAGTGGGTGTACTAGAACAATATTAGGGTGCCTACGGTTGTATAGGATCTGAACTAGGTGGTTTGAGATCCCGTCGGCAATTGAATCCTCACATTTTTTAAGGAGGGTCATTCAGAGGAGGCTCAGCCGGTCTTTTTACATTAAATGAAGTGCAGTGAGCTAGGAACCACACAAGATTCATCCTTTTGGATATTATAAGTGCGTTTCATGTGTTATTTGGGTTTTTTCAAGTAAAGGATGGTGTGATTAGGCCCCATATTGGACGTTTGAAACTTTTTTGATTTATTTGGGATTCTAGAATGAGGAGTGGTACTGGTGGAGGGTTGGTGGTTTCCGCTTGTGTTTAGGTGTGGTAAGTTGGGAAATGTGCCAAGTGATTTGGTGAACCATTGAGGATATGTTTGACTGGAAGTCTTGGTAACGAAAAAATTAAGGTATCAAAATTGGACTTAGTAAACCAAAGTCTATAGTGGGAACCATCACAGGTCATTTGGTCAGTTGGATGAATAAAAAAGCATGTCTCAGGATTGATGATATTTGGAAAGCATCGTCTCGATGTTTCTATGATAGTTAAAAGTGTGGGCTTGAGGTTTTGATAGTTTGTGTACCTTGAAATGGGTGATGAACTACAAGAGCATGTTGGGTATTCAAGGTTAAATCATAACCATTATAATGGGTGTTGATGACCTAAGTAAGCTGGGATCATTGATGGAGTTTCAATGGGGATTCTTAAAAATGAGATGTTCTATGGTAGGGAGGTTATAGAACCTAAAGTGTATGAATAGGTTGAATGTTTTAGGGGGAGATTGAGATTTTCTGTCAGTGGAGGGGCTATATCTTGAACTAAGATTCAAACTTAAGTTTCAGGGGTTTAGACTCATCAAGAATGTGTTTTTGGGAAAGACACAGATCTCAAGAAGCATCCCAGGGGTTTGGGATAGCCTCAGGAGGGGTCTAGTGGATTATGCAATTGAAAACTATAGCATGACACTGACCAACCATTGGCTACTGAACAACAAGAATTAAGGATGCTTTCACCACTGGCTAGCCAGTGGAACTGGGTAGTGATCCCTCTTGGCTACAACAACAGCCGGTTAGACAATGGCCACCGCCGACTATCTAGTGATCCTTTTAAGGGGTAAAATAACATTTTACCCCTCATATTTTTAAGAGTGGGTCTCCCTTCCACTTCCTCTTGCTTGTGTGCCATATGCTCCCCTCCCCTTCCTATCCTTCTCCCCCTTGAACTAGGGGTGTATTTTCTTGGGGTTTTCCAATGTTTTGAGGTATGTAATCACCTCCAATGATATATTTTGGTTTCCTCCTTCATATGTCTTTAATTTTTGTTTCCAATTTAAGTTTATTGACACAAATTCCACTAGATAATAGTGGAATTAGTAATTTATTTTGTGGATTTGGTTCTTCTTAGAAAGGGGACATTAGGGGAGGCCATTCGGGTACCATTGTTCATTATTTAAGAAAAGGTATTTTGTGCCTCATAATTTATTAAGAGTTTTACTTAATTTTAAATGGAATTTATTATTTAATCGGTGATGAAAATTGGGTATTTTTCCTAGGTTGAGGTTGGGGATACAACATGGGCCGTTGGAATGAATTTAGTCATGGTTTTGGTGTAAGGAGACCTTTTGGTGAGTTTTGAAGGTTATGCTTGACGTACCCTCACGTGTCCTTTAATTCGTGTGAGTGGTGATTAGATGAGAAATTTATAGTTCCAAACTATACTTACTATTAGGATGTAGTAAAGAGGTAGTGTGGGGTATGAAAGTTTTTGGGGGCCGCAGCAGAAGCCGGTGGGCTGGGGATTTTAAAATTTCCATCGATGGGTTGACAAAACTTGTCGATGCCAATGATCCGAGCCCTGGTAAGGTCCTAGGATCTCGTGTAAATTATAAAGAGCACAAAAATTAAAATGAAAACATACCCGTTTGAAATATAAATCCAAGGTCGACTGTAACAAATCGATGGCAATCTTCACTTGAAGGATCCATATCAGGATCCCTCTAGATCATCCACACGTGCTTCTAAAATCTGATGGAACATCGATCGTCAAATTCCAAGTGCAAGCACAATGATCTGATAATGTCTTGGAAGTCCTGACGATCACTGTATATTGATCCCTTCAATGCTTGAGGAAGATCTTGATCCATGCTATTGGATCAAATGATTCTCTCTCTAAGTAGCATGAGGAGATAGAGGCTCTCATTTTTCATTCCATAAAATGAATAAATAATTAGAATATATCAATGAGAGAGAGATCCTCCTCATTTATTTATAGTGGTGTTACTAAATACTTGGTTTGGTTCCCTATCCCCCGTTTATTTCAACGTCCACTAAATAAATAATTTTGACGAACTAAAATGTGTCAATATTATTTATTATTTTATCACATACTTGTAATATATATAAAATATATTACATGATAAAACCGAGCCATTTAACTTGACTCACTATTTTTCTTAATATTAAATGAACCTTGAATATTAAAATAATATTCATTTGATTAATATTTTCTCATATTTACTAAACTTGTAAATAATTTAAATAAATTCAATCCTAATTATTCATAACTTGAATAATAATGAATTTATTTAATTATTAGTGATAGATACTTTGGATAATACTTGGAACCCATGCTGGGGCCCTGCATGTCCATATATATATTCAATTGAATATGGAAGATTCTCGAATATGCTATTGTGTGTGACCCTCTAGGCCCTTATCTCAATAAAAGTGAATAAAATACAAAGACTAAGAGTGGAGTCTAGTAACCCATCATGCCCCCTAAAGATATAAGTATTGTCATAGAAACAACATCTAACCTATGAACACTGACTGTGTACTATAATCTATTTGTCATTAAATATCTCATAAAGCAGGACACACACTCATGTCATCGTCCTTTTCTTTATTTATTATTTGTTGATCTATCCAAATAGATTTTCCTTTCAAATTCTTTGTCCAAATACTTATAAAGGTAGCACCATCTTGATCAACCAGGCATGAGATATATAACTTCCTAAACTTAGAAGCAAAAAATCATTTCTTAACCATTAAACCAATGTCATACCACCAACAATGCACCCAACACAAGCTACCTCACCATGATTTCAATACCATGGTTTCTTCCTTGTATAAAAGTACACAATAAAATGATATACATTGGTAATGGTCTCAAGTCAGGATACCATTACACATGTCTGTAGATAGGAACGACCAATGACACCCAAAACATGTAGTGTTCCTATTAGAGGGTCTTTCCGCATGATCTCACTACTAGAGATCACCAAGTTAGAACTTCATCAGAAGAAGTCTTAATGATTATGAGCCCCCATCACCTGATAGTCAAACATCTACCATGTCCAGTCAGTAATATGTATCTAGAACATAGAACATATATTTAAGATTAATGTTATAGTATCTCGAGGTTCTCATTATATTCTGGGATCTGCTATAACCTCTCGATATGACAATTAATCTTTGTACATTACCATTTCAATAGTGGATGCATAAAAGTCTACACTATAATGGTAAGATGACATCATGTATAACTAACTGTATACATGATATTGTAATCAAAATTACTGCATAGTTGGGTCTTGGGAACCCATTATTTCAAAATTCCCACTTTCACTAGAGACAACTTTCTAACCAAACTTGTTAGCTACTCATATGATAAAGATCATGCTTCTAATGAGTAATGGTTTTAACTTCTGGGCCTGCCACGTTTTTTCCATGTGACATATCTACTGTATGCGACCTCACCCCCTTGAGTAAAACTTCTCAAGATATGGTATCCCCGAGTATATCTCTTTTTTCCATTGTCGTAACTTGACAACTTGGCTAGTAAGAATATCATAATTTACATTATGATAATACTTTAATTACTAGGTGCGATTCTAAGAACTAGAACAAATCGTTGCATTTAACTACTTCTTAGCCACCTTAAAAGCTGCAACATACTCGGTATTTTGTAGGTATGGCTACCACTAGCTTTTATGATATTTACTCTCTCATAACCTTAGCCTAACCACAATGCTAGATCAAATTGATATAAGGATTACTAGTTTGTGTCCCACAAAAACTAGTATACCTTCTATATATAACAGGTACATATCATTTGTACTTGACGAAGTACAATATGATAGTTCCGATTTCTTCACTTACAGTGCTACTGGATATAATTGATATTTTCCTACTATAAAGTACATCATAGCAAAATCAATTCTTGTACATATCATGGAATATGAAATCGATCCATCACTAGAGAGTATGGAACTCAACTCACAACTTTAATCTCTTCCATTTTCCAAACATGTCAACCTGAAGAGATTAAGCCATGTGACATTGAAAACAATTCTGAACTTGAATTGTTCCAACTTGTATTTTTTTCAATACAATTTCACTTTATGTATGACTGACTAGGTACAAGAAACTGTTATATCTACTTAAATAGATCCAGTTCCTTAGAACATAGGTTTCTAATTTAAGTTAACCACTGTATAATTAATTTTATCATGGTCTTAATTAACTATAAGACCAATATTTGTTTTCCATATGTTACCAAACATATTTTTCTTGGAAAACATTGGCACTCCCACTAACCTTTGGTGGAAACAAGGAAAATATTCACTTGAAATGAATTATCTAAGATCCTGTTGCTTACTTTAATCCAAAACTAGATTTTAGTAACTTGAAACCTTCATTGGAACTAAATAGTGTCATCATCCATTTTTGGTTGCGTCGTATTAAACACATTCCATGAAAGTTGTTTTTTACATCAAATTGATTATTTAATGATATTAGAAGTTAGATATGAAAAGTAAAATTCTAATGGATTTAGGCACACCGAATTGGTATAACCAATCGATCCTTATTGGTACCAGGATTGTACCATCCATGTATCATCTCATTTGAATACCCACCACAATTTTCAATTTATAATCCCCTTTTAAATTTGATACATGGAATCCATTATTGAATTTTAATTTATCTTTTCAATCTTAGCTAAATTCCATATACTACTTACTTGTAGGATTTATTATTCTAAATGAATAATTTATCACCAACCACGGTTAATATAAAAATATCACCATGGTTTCATTCTTCCTACGCAATATGTGTCACTGGAACATGCCTCTTCCACATGAACTTGTGAAACCTGTTCCTATGTCAACCATTTTTACATATTGAGAATTGACTAAGTCCAAGTCAATTTAGCTCCCAATATCTCTAATAGATATGTACACCCTTATATAGAAATGTAGTCTAATACTTGACTACCATTTTTTCTGTCTTAGGGATTTAGGTAATGTCCTAAGAAAATGTTAGGATATTTACTTAGACGCATCATGTGTTTAGCTTGATGTAAGTTTGTTTAAATCCTTAACAAAATCTTTGCATCTTAAACACATGTACTATGAAATAATGATTTGTTTCATCATACTTTTACTCTTATGATATCTATTTATCATTTATTAGTTGGCATATTGGTTATGGGATTTCACCATTATTTTTAAAGCATGTCCTGAAATATAATGGAAGTTTCTGCAACTTGAAACATTGATACTCCATACATCATAACTCTATTGTATAAAATGCGTGTTTAGGAATTGATCCATGATAAATTTTATTGATCAATGTTAATATGTAAGAATCATCATCGATCCTCCTCATGAACATCAATATTGTGATGTAGATAAGGTAATATTCATTTAGGAATTACTCCACGCTACATTATCATGATCGATGAATGTTTGGTCAAGATATTCTTCAGCATGCCAATCTGAAGCAACTCATATCTTATGACCATGTATATACTTCACTATTACATTACTTAATAACTTAAAGGAATCTTATGAAGTATTTTTACCTCTATATTTCATTTGGAATAGTTCACACTCTCTTGTTTAACTAACCCCAAAAGCTTTTTAGCATACCTTTATTTCTAAAGGTTTCTTTGTATAAACTAAAGATGTTGATAATACCAAATGTGTTTAGATATACCGATCCTAAATACCGTACTGGGTATATTCTTGACGTCCAATTTTAGTTTTACTTGAAAAAGAATTATATTTCCACAACTGGGTAAGTCTTACATTTTATATTCATCATGTATTTCCTTTGATTCAAATATGTCTGAACTATTCGTTGAGTATGTTATACCACAAACAACATTAATTCCTAAACTTGGAATAATCTCTCATTATGACCAAAAGGTAATGTGAGATAAATTTTTTGTTTATACTCAAATTTTTTTTCAATTTGAATCAATCAGTTGGAAATTAGAAGTTATGTGTTTATCACCGCTGACTTAGGAATCACCCTTTCTCAGCTACTTGAAGAAGACACTTTACTTCTTATAATTTTCTTATACTTAATTGTTTACTATATTTAAATACACATATATTATTGGAATATTTTATTTAATACCCAAGAAATATGTTAGAAACATTAATTTACATTGATGAATAAACATGAACGAGAAGTGGGTAATTGCTTCTAGTATTTTAGTTCATTGCATTTTAAACTTCCATAAATTTATTTCAATATTTGATGGAAATAAACCCCTGTTAAATAACCAACCACTTTCTTTGAAGGACACAATGAAGGTTCCTTTGGTGTAACTTTCCATAGGCCTTTTTTCCGTGTCTTTTAATTTATTCTCCATAAGAACAAAAGATGGTGATATCTTTAATATTCTTATTACTTGGAAAATGTCACCTTAAAGGTAATGAAGTGCTTAATCTATACCATTCATTTTTATCCTTAAATGAAACTAGAGTAATTGGGTGTAAAATGTATAATAATGGGATTCCATGAAAGATTATGAACTTTATTTCACTTTACACAAAGTGAGTGCAATCATCACATTCATATCTTGCTTAGATTTCTCCTTGGAAACTTCTTGGAGATGATACTACATGTAACATCATCCAAGTCATGATGTAGCGACCACAAATAACATTATATGTTGATGATAGCATTATGAAAGAACCATTATATGATTGATTCATGAGTCTCCGGTAAGCATTTACACCCTCGCTTCCTGAGGTGTCTTAACAGGTTGGGACACAAGCACCTTGAATTTCTGATATAGAAATATTATGCGCAAGTGTCTGTACTATATTTAATATTTGTTCCAGTTTGTACATTAACTTTATCCAATAGTTATCACAGTTTTATTGTGGTATTACTTTCCATTCTCTACAAATAAAATTTATCAGATTAGTACTTTTTATGATGATTACCAAATGTGAAATTTACAATTAATTTAACCATTAAATGTCTCCCACTAATTTATAGAATTCTAGGAACCCTCTGTACTAGAATCATAATACTCTATCATTTGATTAGTCTAGTGGCAAGGATCCCTGAACCTCCCTCATAGTCTACAAGCTATGGATACACCACTACTCGGAGGGTTCAAGGTAGGATTTTGGATGGCCAACCACACTAACTCACGGTTCCTTGATCTATTGAGAGAAGTCCCAGCTTTTAAAATCATAATCTAATTTACTCAATGCTTTCCTCTAAAATTACAACAAGCTAGATATGGCTATTTATTTACTGCAATTTTAGTTAAGTCAACCCGCCACCCTAATAAAAATTCCTGGTAGTAAGAGGCACTCTTATCTATGGCATGACCGACACCCCAAACACAAAATTTTGTTCAAACCTGAATGATAGAAGGCTGTGGTGACATAATATTTCTTTGAGGGTTTTATTTTTCTCTCGAAAAATGTAATATATTTCTATTAATATTGTTCATCTATGTTGCCACACTCACAACTGAACATTAATAGAAAAACATACGCCGCTTCTTTATGAATTTTATTATCTATTATTTTATGTATTTCTCCTTCTATTTATAAATTCATAAAATAATAAATAAATGCATAAAGGTAACCTACTACCCAACTAGTTTTGAGCATCTAAACGACCTAAGGGCATCATACCTGAGTCGAAGCTTGACTCATAATGCAGATTTCCCCCGTCTTGTATGTTCGCTTCTCTTCTGTAGTATCACCTCATCTTGGTGGGGTCAACGTCACATCTTGGAGTAGCACCTCATCTTGGTGGGATCCACATGTCATCTTGCACCATCTTGATCAATGTACACCGCCTTATCTTGGCTGGGTCCACATCACGTCTTGCATCGTCTTTGTCCGAAATACAAATATAATCGCGTGCAGGCAAGGGGAACTAGGGGTATAAATGCACACCAGATAAAATTGGGCACGCATGACCTTATACATTTTAATCAAAATAAAGACGATGCACATACTGTCATTTAATTAATTACAATCATCACACACAGTTAAATAAATAATTAAATAAATAATTAAATGAAGACATACAAGGGTCGATGCTCAAGACCAGCATGTGGGTAAAATAATGTGTGATAAAATTAAAATGCATTAAATAAGTATGGGGGTAATATTGTTAAACTAAATGAATTAAATAATTCAAATAATTTAATTAATTATCGGTATGCTAATTAATTTAATTTTTTATGCCAAAATTAAATTAATTAAAAAAATTAATTTCATTGAAAAATTAAACTAATTTATATCCTGGGTATTAAAATAATTAACCAAAATTAATTTTAATTAATTTAATTTAGATACTAAAATTAAATTAATAAAATTAATTTATTTTGATTAATTTAAATGGTCGGTCCCCGAAACATCACTGCATGACCTGTGTAGGTAAGGAAAAACCCACGTAGGGCCATACCAGGCCGTGTAGGGCCAAACCGGGTCGGACCAATTCATCCAAACCCGTTCCGGGTTGGGAAGATTCGCTCGGACCATTTTGGGGCCAATTTTTCCCTGCAGAAAAACTTACAGATAAAATAAAGGAGTACCTTCAGGCAAGCGACCTGGAGGAGGGTGTTGGGGAGGCCAAAGGAGGCCACATGCGATAGCTGGGACCACGAGAGGTGGCAGAGGTGCAGGGTGAGGCCGAAGCGGGATGCCGAAAGGCATGGTTGGCCTGAGTTCCACCGCAAGTAGGAGGGTCGTGAGACTGGGGTAGGCCGATCCGGCAGTGAGGACGCGCGAGAGCAGGGCGGTGCTGAGAGGAGTGGTCGGGAGGAGGCCGACACATGGGAGGAGGGCACTTGGGGTGGTCGAGGGCAGTAGGGAGCTGGGTAGCGACACTGATGGACCAGGTGAGGAGGCACGCTACTTGGGGTTTCCAGTGCAGGAGGCCGGCAGACGGCCGGGTGGGGAGCTGATCTGGTGGTGGCTTGCTATGGGTGGTAGGTAGATACACCCTTGGGAGGTTGGGGTGGAGGTGCGATAGCCGGATCCTAGTGCGCCGCGAGGTGGGGTGCAGTGCCTCTGCCGAAGCGTGCTAAGGTAGAAGACCCTGGGGGTCCGCACAGACCCCCTTTTCCTTTTTATTAAAGTCTCATTTTTTTAATTTTATTAAAGTCTCCTACTTCCCTTTTTTTATTAATTCTTCTTTTATTGTTCCTTCATGTGCCCCCTTAGTTTTTTTTTGATTTTCTTTGATTTCCTTTTAATTTTTTAAAAGAAGTCAAGTTTCCCCATGTTTTTTTGGGTCAATGTCTCCCCATAATTAATTATTTTGTGTGTTTTTCCACACACAAATTTTCTAAAGGCTACTTAGCCTTTAAAATATAATAATAATAAGATTATTATAATAAAATAATAATTTATTTTTATTATTATATCATTATAATAATAAAATAAATATTATTATAATAATAAAATTATTATGAAAATTAAAAAAATGTAAAATTTATAATTTTAATATAGTTTTAATTATATCTAATGAACCGATATAAACTTGGTCGGTCCTTCAGAATGAATAAAAATTAATACCCATGATCAAAACGCAAATTCGATCTAATCTAAAAATTTAAAATGACCATAACTCGGTTATTCGGCATCGGATCGACACGCGGTTTGAACTGCTGATACTGTTTTTGAACCCTTTACTTAATTGTAATGAAATTTAATTTTATTTGGCTCAAAAAATCTACATTATTGCTCTGATACCACTGAAATATTCTAAGGCTCATAGCGGAAGTCTGTGGGCTGATGATTTTAAAATTTTCATCGACGGGTCGACGGAACTTGTCGAAGCTGATGATCCAAGCCCTGGTAAGGTCTGAGGATCTCACATAAATTATAAAGAGCCCAAAAATTAAAATGAAACCATACCCGTTTCAAATCTAAAGTCACGATCAACTATAACTATTTGATGGCAATCGTCACTTGAAGGATCCATAGCAGGATCCCACTAGATCATCCACACACACTTCTAAAATCTACTAGAATGCAGGTCATCAAATTTCGGGTGCTAGCGCAGTGATCCGATGATGTCTTCGACGTCCCGAGGATCACCGCATCATGATCCCTTCAATGCTTGAGGAAGATCTTGATCCATGCTCCTGGATCAACTACTTCTCTCTCTAAGTAGTAAGAGGAGAGAGGGGCTCTCATTTTTCATTCCATGAAATGAATGAATATTTTTTGTAGATCAATGGGAGAAAGAGATTACTGCTTTATTTATAGTGGTGTTGCTAAATACCTGGTTGGGTTTCCCAACCCTCATTTATTTCAACATCCACTAAATAAATAATTTTGACAAACTAAATTGTGTCAATATTATTTATTATTTTATCACATACTTTTAATATATATAAAATATATTACGTGATAAAATCTATCCATTTAACTCGAATCACTATCCCTCTTAATATTAAATGAACCTAGAATATTAAAATAATATTCGTTTGATTAATATTTTCTCGTATTTACTAAACTTGTAAATACTTTAAATAAATTCAATCCCAATTATTCATAACTTAAATAATAATGAATTTATTTAATTATCAGCGATAAATACTTTGGACAATACTCAGACCCCGTGGTGGGGACCACCATGTCTATATGCCTATTCAACTGAATATGGTAGATTCTCAAATACGCTATTGTGTGTGACCCTCTAAGACCTTATCTCAATAGCAGTGAATAAAATCCATAGACTAAGAGTGGAGTCTAGCACCCCATCATGACCCCTAAAGAGATAAGGATTGTCATTGCAATGACAACCAATCTACGAACACTGACTATGTACTATAATCTCTTTGTCATTAAATATCTCATAAAGTAGGATGCACACTCGTGTCATCGTCCCTTTCTTGATTTATTATTTTTTGATATATCTGAATTGATTTTCCTTTCAAATGCTTTGGACAAAGACTTATAAAGGTAGCACCATCATAATCAACTAGGCCTGAGATATACAACTTCCTAAACATGGAAGAGACAAATCATTTATTGACCATTCAACCAATTTCATACCACCAATGACGCACCCAACAGAAGATACCTCATCACGATTTCAATACCATGGTTTTTACCTTGTATCAAAGTACACAATAAAATGATATACATTGGTAATGGTCTCAAGTCAGGAGACCAATACACATGTCCATAGATAGGAATGACCAATGACAGCCAAAACATGTGGTGTTCCTATTGGAGGGTCTTTCCTCATGATCTCACTATTAGAGATCACTAAGTGAGAACTTCATGAGAAGAAGTCTCAATGCTTATGATCCCCCATCACCTGACAGTCAAAAATATACTATGTTCAGTCAGTAAGATGTATCTAGACCATATAACATATATTTAAGATTAATGTCATAGTATCTCGAGGTTCTCATTATAGTATGGGATTTGCTATAACCTATCGATACGACAACTAATATTTGGAAATTACCATTTCAGTAGTGGATAAAGAAAAGTATACACTATAATGGTAAGGTGACATCTTTCACAACTAACTGTATACATGATATAGTAATCAAAAGTTCTACATAGTTGGGTCTAGGGCACCCACTATTTCAACAGGGTCAAACCCACAGATATCATTGGTAGACAAACAACCATTTGAAAAAAACCCTTGGAAAGTATTCCCCACATTCCCTCTTTATGTTTCTTTTTTACTAATGTTAAGTAGTTTTGATTTATGAGAGATAAAAAAGGAATGGATCAGGGTCAATTTTAGGGCTCTTGATAAAAGATAATCCTAAATTTAGTTTGGGATATTCCTATGTATTAATCTAAGAAGTGATGAAAAGGTAGCCAATTGGTATTGGTAAAACCAATTGGATATACCTATAATATAATTATCCCATGGTTAGGGTATAATTAAAAACCTAGGTGCATTATGCTTAGCTTTTATGCAAAGTGTCACATGCTAATGACCATAGTCCCACTCAACTCTAATTAGAGGTTGTGAAAAATAATGTGATGAACAATTAATATCAACCTAATTACTATCCATATGGTTACCAAGGTTCAATCTATAGATTCATTAGTCTGAGAAATCACCCCTACTCTCTAACCTTAACCCTTGGTGAATTAGGCGCACATAACAACATTGATCAAAAGAAGGGAAATACTAAACATGCTATGCATAATCATGAATTAGTTGAAAAATAAATAATATAGGATTAAAATATTTAATAATAAAGATCAAACAATTAAAATCAATGTAAATACAATAAAAAACTCATTTCACATGAATAAACAATGAAGAACATTGCAAGCATTGATGAATAACAACAATCAGTGTTGAAAAATAACTTTTAATGGAAGTAAAATTGAAATAGGTGTGAAATAGGTATAGAATAGACGTATATTAACCAAAATCTCAAAAGGATATGACAAAGAAATTGAAGGAATGAATAAAAATGGATTTGGAATGAAAATAGATGAAAACAAGAGAAACCGACGGAAGGGAATGAGAGAAAAAGAAAGCTTGCAGTGTCTGATGGGCATAGAGGAGCACCTAAAATATAAATAGGCCGAGAGTTACATGATATGTAATTCAGTCACATAGTGTACTATCTTAAGCAACTTATGTCCCAACATCCACACATCCTGTAAGTTGGATGCACTTTGTGTATTTGAGATCCACAATTCCCACTATAAAATCTGTCCATATCTTTGATTGAGTGAGCCTTTGAACTTTTTACATCATGCAACCTCTACACGTTGTGTATATGATTCTCTTTTAACAGGTTTATAATTTTTGAAATCTACATGTCATGTAATGAATGTACACATCGTTTATTTTATTCACATCATGTAAAGTCTTCATGGATTGGTATGTGGTTCCACATGTATTTTGTGAATGAGGACTACACGTCGTGTAGGATGTACATGATGTGTAAATCCTATTTTTTTCACTTTTTCATAATTTATTCCTTTGAGTTCAAAATTCATAATTCCCATGGAAACAAACCAAAACCCAATGCATTATAAAATAAAACATAAATAATATCTTATTAAATTTATCCAATTTTTATATATAAATTCATCTTATCAATGACCTATTTGAAATTAAATTGATAAAATAATTCTAAATGTTTACTTGTTTTGTTTAACATTGTTGGGATTGAGTTAGGGCCTCGGGTGAGTTACCATTGACCAATGGAGCATGGTCGGGCTTGGATGGGCCTTGGAAGTTGATACCAAACCCTAGGAGTTAAATGGGAAAACTTCAATTGGGGTAGGCATTACCTCTAATTAACCCACAGTATTGTTTTGTTTCATAGTGCATCCATTGTGCGGTCTCACTGCTTTTTTGGGTGATAACCTTGTAAATTAATTAAATCACTTAAAATAAAAGAAATATGCTTTGATTAGATGATTTTAAAATGATAATTCATAATCATTGGTAATTGGAATCAGGTTTCTAAAATGTTATGTGTGGAATGAAAATCCCCCCTTTAGGGGTAGTTAATTTTTAAATGTAATGGTTTGGTTTTTGTGAAAATGGTGCTAGTAAATGGAAAATGGGGTTTCAAGACTTTGTATTGAATTTTTAAATTTTTTGATTTTTAAATAGAAACGAGGAAAGGATAAATTGTTTTTTTATTTCTAAAAAAATGGAAATGGAAATGGTTTTGATGAAACGTGTTGGTTTTGGATTTTGTTTTGAAATTTTTATTTTGAAAGTGGTATTTGGAAATAGTTATTTGAAATGGTTTGGTAACAAAGCTTCAATTTTTTTTGAAAATGGGAAAATCAATGGATTATTATGCCTTTTTTATTTTATATTATGGAATTTTTATTATGTGCATGCTTCTTGGTTGCATACGATGATTAACCTAGGGTGAACACTGCCCCTAGGGGACACTAGTTATGGTTAACCTGGGGTGAACGCTTCCCTTAGAGGATACTGGTTATAGTTAAACTAGGGTAAAGACTATCCCTACAAGATGCTAATTATGGTTAACCTGGGTTGAACAACTACCTTAGGGGATGTTGGTTATGGTTATCCCGGGGTGAACACTACCCCTTGGGGGTGTAGGGATCTAAGGATGAGTATATTTCCCCCAGATGCTATCTTGGACCAGGGATGGGTATATTTCCCTTGGTTGGGACTGGATGGTTGAAACAATAATTGCAAAATGATAAAAGACACCATGAAACTAGCTGAAGCAGGTATGTACTATTACCAAGGTGAACTACACCCCAGGTTCGACATTTGTTTACATTTACAATTTTAATATTTTTAAAATGATTGTTTGTAACTATTTTATTTCGAGCACATATGCACGTACTATTTTTTGACTTATTATATTTAGGTACATCATTGGTGATGGTCTACTAAGTTGTGATCACATCCTTCTTGGGCTTCCATGACACTTGGGTATCTGAGTATCCCTACACTTGTAGGTTCAGGTTGGACTAAGGCTCGTGATTTTCATTATCGAGCTGGAGCAACTCATATGGGATTTAGAGTTCAGGATGAGTTGAGGCTTAGGGTTTTCATGGAGCCTCCTATTATTTTATTTTAGTTTTCTCTCTTTATTTATTTTTTATTAATTATGGGATTAACCTAGTTGGCGATAGTTCTATACACCTGTATATTAGTAATCTATTTTTTTTATAATGTTTAGTTTTATTTATTTATTTACCATCCACTCTGATGGTTTTTTGTGTTATGGGATGCAATTTGGTTTTTTATATTATAACCAAAAACTACTATACATGTTTTATATACTCCATAAAATACTTCCTTAGACCCTTGCTGTTAGTTTACCACATTTGGAGTTCTGGGAGGTATGCTTGAGGTCATGTAATGATTGTCGGTCCAGGAACCTTTTAGTGGTTTGGGGTAGTGGGATGTTAAAATGCATATCTATTTAAGGTTTCTTTTCCATGGCTTACCATTGATTATTAATTTCATTTGTTTTTTATCAAATCACCTTTAAATTGTTTTTATAATATTTATTTATCCATATTTTTTGTGATTTATGTAATGTGTTGTAAATTTGATGGTTTAAAGTGGCTTTTTAAAAGGAAGTGATTTGAATTCATGAAATGTGTTTGATAAAATTCCTTAAGGAAGATTTATGGTTTCAAATGGATTTTAACAGGGGGTTTTAAAAAGATTTTACTTTATGTATAAGGCTTAGTTGATTATAAGAATATGTAGTTTATGAAATGAAAATTTACAATGTTTTACGTGATTGGTAATGTTTGGCACATGGGATACCTGGGGTGTGTGAGTGACTTAGTAAACTGAAGCCTTAGCCTATGTCATGGACTAGTTGGGGAGGTTACCCAAGGGACTAAGTGAACTCTTGGAAATAAATTTTCCCATATGGAATGAGAGTTCCCATGGAATCTAGGGAATGAGGAAGACCGAGAGAGATTTCAAACATATTGTACTTTATTAGTGAGCTAGAAAATCATGTCTTAGACTAAGTCACACTACACCCCATTGGTTAAATCCCATGATGCATTGTTTCTTGTGTCTTTTTTGATTTTTATTCCTAGGTGTTTATTCCTAAAACCCTTTGTTGGGAATTCAATGGTTTTTATTATTATTCTTATTCTATTGGGTCCACTTCCAGCTTATTATGCCTTGTTTATACATGTTTTTGAAAACATGGATTTTTAGAAAACCAATGGAATTTCAAAAAAAAAGTGAAATTATTTTGAAAGTGGTTTTCAAACTACAGTTATTGGTTTTCATGGAGAAATAACTTATTTTGATTCATAACGGACTCTTATTGGGATTTTGACTCATACCTTGCATATGATTTTAGGTATATACAGACATTGTTTTGTAGGACTCAAGTAAAGGTAAGGGCAATATACAATTCAGTGGATCTTCTTTATTTACCATCATTTGTACTTGTTTTAGATGGTGGAGAGGTCACCTCATAGAGTTTGGCTCAAGTGCAGAATTTTGGGAATTTGGATCGTTTAGGATGCTATTTATTGGGATTTTGGTCTCGATCCCTATTTTTATATTTTTCTTCTTTTGATTAATGCATTTCATATATATATATATATATATATATATATATATATTTCTTGTTTATAAATTATGATATGGAGTTGATTATGATATCTATTATTAGTCATTATTGTGTATACTCTAGATATATTTACTTGTTTATGCTTCTCATTTCTTTGGCGTGGATGTCCAATCCATGGATGGGTCATACTAGATTTTCAAGGGTGAATCCATTCCCAAATGATTAAGGGTAATTACCTAATGCTTATCGCCAGACCGCGACAATCAGGAACACACCTTTGGCCCTATAGTGGGACAACTCAGGGTGATGTGTTGGGTCGACCTAGGTTGGTTTGTTATAATTTACACCATATAAAAGTATATTAGTGCATAATAAGAAATATATCTCAATGAATTGAAATTGAGATAAAGAACCCTCACCTTAGGTTATGTTTTATTTCATCACATTTGGGTCTCTTGTATAATAAATTTTTTTTATTAAAACATGAATCCATAATTGAATTAGATTACTTTTTCATTCTTTATTAATTATAATAATTAGAATTTATTTATTACTATTTTATTTTAAGAGAGAATAACTTAAAGACATGTTTTATTTTAAATTATCCCGTCTTGTTTTGATTTTATGATTTTGATTATTGTAATTTAATATTTTGTAAAATTATTTTTTTAAAATTATAATACATTAAAATAAATTTATATTACATATATATAGTAATTATCCATGCAGGAGGTGATAAGTAAAGCATCGACAACGTCCTCATAGCCAGATAAAACCGACCATTATCGAGGTGTGTCAAAAGAGGGGGAGAGAGAGTATATACTATAAATAGATTAACATAGTTATTATAGTATCATAATAACATTAATATGTTATATACTTATATATGAAATAATTTGTAAAGTTATAAAAATAGAAATTTATTGGGAGAGTAAAAAGAAGAAGAGAAAGAAAATAATGAAAGAGAATTAGGATTATCTCTTTATGGAAGATTTACTCATTTGATAATGTATTAAAGGCTTGGGGTTGTGTATCTCCATAACATACCTAATAATTTTTATATATTTAAGAGTAGTTAAATGGTTAGATCTTGGGATTTTAAAAGTGAATAAGAAGTTATTTTTCATGGGAAAGGAGAGTGTGTATTTATTCTTGAAGAGAGCGACATTTATGGGTTAAAATATTGATTATTTTTTCATTTAGGAATTTTTTTGAATGGTAATGGTTCCCATGAAATTACCTAGTTTATTATTAAAAAAATTAGGATTAATTAAAATTTAGATCAAACTAAAATTGAATGAAACCTTCCGACCACTATGTAAAATGTAAAGAACCCAAAATAGTTTTTTATTAGGATAAAATATAGTTTAGGTTTCAAAATATAAAATATAAGTTTATAAACTCAACTTAATATTTTTAAATTCATTATTTTACTTCTTAAATATATTTTTTTTTCATGAAAAAGTTTTCATAAAATTTTAATTCATCCGTAGATCATGATGATTTCATAAAATTTGTGGTATTTGTAAAAACTATTTTTTTAATATTTACCCAATAATCAATATTTTTAGAAAAATAACTAAAATTAACCCAAATATAATTTATACATACTGATTAAAAAAATAAAATTCATTTTTTCAAAATAATTTTCTAAGATTTAATAATTTAACTTAAAAAACATAAAATATAGTGGAAATATGTTTTTATATAAAAATAACTTTTTACACTTTAAGTATTCTAAATTTTATTCCATTTCAATTAATAATTAAATAAGTGTTAATCTATTTTTTTTACATTGATTTTTTTATTAGAATACTCTTTAAGATTGTTCAATTTAATTTATTAAGATAAAAATATATAGTACATAGAGAAAATACAATTCTTTGAAGAATAATCCTTTTTACACTAAATTATTTTAATCACATCCAATAATTGTTTATCTCCTAACCATTTTTTTTAATTTATTGGTATTATAACACATCAAATTAAACAGTAATTATAATATGTAAAATAAATCATTTTAACCATCTTTTAATTTACCTGAGGTTTTACTCTTATTATAATTTTCTTAATGATATTTGAAATTTTATTCACATGATGTATTAATTTTTATCATGAATTATAAAATATATTTTGGTTTTTTTAGTTTTATTTTGAATATGATAAAAGTTATTAAATATATTATTCTTTTAAGTAAAATGCATACTAGAATCTCATGGTGTTACATTAGAGTTATCCTAAAGATCTTGTAATATATAAGTACCCCTTTGAGTATTTCAATGTCCTTTCATCACATCAAACCATATTAGATTTAATTACTTATTTTGTCTCATCTTTTGTAATATTATCACTAAAACTTCAAAACCTAATGTTCTGAATCCTTAATGTTTGGTCGTGCTCACGAGCTTCTAGTTACTCAACTTCTGGTTACTCAACTTTCGATTAATCAACTTTAAGAATCTTCTCACTCAAACATTAGAACCTCAAGTTACATATTCAAGACTTATTTAATGTTTTCCATATATGAATGGATCTATAATATAATATTCAATGGTATTAAATCAGTTATTTCTCCCCCTTATTGAAATTTTTTTTTATCTAGAATTAAATATGAGAGAACTTCTAACTTCAAGAAATTCTACAATCCTATTAACTCAATATATAATGAAACCTTGATTAGTTACTTTATTCACTTCACTCAAACATTTTTTCATCATGATTAGGAACTATAAACTCCTTCCAAGATAACCTTATTCATAAAATATTAACAGCATGCTTATTGCCTCCATGCTTATTGACAACAAATACAAATCATCTCCAAGTGGGTTCAACAACCCCACCTTTTGATTTTTTTCAATAATAATATAAAAAATACATGTCAATATTCCATTTAACTATTTTATTATATTTCCCACTTTATTAAAAATAAATAAAAGGAACATAGAGAGTGGGTGGTATCATTTATCTTAAAAAAACAAGCTATCAGTTATTCCACTCTAAGCCTACATGATCAATGCTAATTATAGAAAAAAAGGTGCTGATTTATATAATAATGTTTTCCATAATCAAGATAGAACATGAAACCAACTTAAAATAATTTTCTCAGGAAATGTTTCAATATATTTTCATATTGATATCATTATATTGAATAAATCCTCATGAGGTTTTCAACTTAAAATCATACACTCATATCAATAACTGATTGAAAACATTCAAAACAACTAATATGTAAAGTTTTAAAAATTATCTCATAAACTTCTAAAAATATCTTCATTTTCACATCATTTAATATTTAAAATTATCCCCCTGAAATTCACAATTCATTACTTAAAAAAAATTATGATAGAATATACAATCATAAATTTTTAATGAAATTTTCCAAACACTTTTCCATAATTCCAAATTTTCATGAAATATAAGATTTTGGAAGCTTCAAAAACTTCTTAAACTAAACTCCCTCAAGGGGATACTACAATAACTTCTTTATCAATGTTGATATTTTCATAAAAAGCACTACAAGATACCAAATGTTAGATCACTTCAAAGATGGTTTCTTCTAATCTTTTTTCTATATTTGAAAATATAATTATCTATTTGGTTACCCCCCTTAATCATAAATCAGTTTCAATTCCCCAAATTGAAAGAAAAAACATAGTACATAAGAATAATATAAAACGTTTTTCCTCCTCAGTGAGATAAATAAGGTTGAGAGTTACTTCTCAACCAAGATACTCCTTTTTTTACTCTATCTTTAGGATAAATATTCATGATTTATTTTATAATTTTCAAGATAGTATTTGATTTGGTTTTCATTATTTTCTTACTTCTTTCAAAAAAATTTATTGTGGAATATTCTTATTTTATTCTATATTTAATGAATATGAAATTTTTGGTACTAGATTTAATTTATTTAACATATACTATTGGGTTGGAAAAATAATCAAAAAATTCTTAGAACTTGGACCATCCTACTTACACCTTCCACACAACATCGCAAGAGCTCTTGGGTTCTCAACTTTTGACAACCTCTCATGAAATTTGACTTCTTCATGAGTGATTACTTGTTTCATTATTTCAATTTACTTTTATTATGATATTTTCATTTTTATTTCCATTTACAATTAGTATATCCAAATTATCATTCATTCTTTAGAAACATGATAATATTGATTGGAATTTCCATATGATTTCTCAGGAATGTCCTCTAACAAACTATCCCCTATTTCTTTCTTGGATTGATTTTTTATTTTACACCAAATTACCTCCATCAACACCAAAACTCATGTATTTTTTGCAAAATACCATAGTGTATCCTATTTTTTTCACAATATAAGAAAATAATTCCCTTTAGTGAATAATTATTCTTGAACTTATTGGGTGAAATATTCTTAACATAATCCTTTTGTACATAACCCATGAAATTATCACTTGTCTTTTTTTACAACATCATATTTGGTGTTCTTCTTTCTTCAGGTGATTTAGGAATATAATGGGTTGATTTTTACAAACATAAGTATTCCCTATAATCACTCTTTTTAAAAATTTCTCATAATTCCTCCAAGATTTCAAATCATTTAGAGATAAATAGATTTTACCATTATTTAATGAACATTTATTTATCTCATACCCTTGTTGTAAATTTTATTTGGACTCTAGAGGGTGATATATTATGTGAATAGTTAAGTACCTTGTGGCCAAATATTTCACAACACAAAAATATAAAATAACTCTCAATCACATGATCTTTGATATAATCCATCCTTCACGAACATTTTATTGTTTTTTGTAGAATCATTTTTATTTTGGGAAGATTTTGGGGAACATATTGTTATGAACTTCCTTCCATACACTATAGATCTTATTTTGGGGAAAAAATTATTCTACACTTTCTTCCATATACCATAGATGTATTTATGGTTTCCTTACCATTTTTCGCGACCCATCCTTTTGAAAAAATTGAATTATAACCTACATTGTTCATGTAAACAAATTTAGTCCACATAATATTTTCTAGAAAAGGGAACCATTTAGATGTAACTTGTAATAGAATAATCACTAGATTATATAAATCTATTATTTCCACAATATAAATATATATTTTTCATAAAAATACTCTTTTGAAGTATGTGCTGAAAAAGATATTTTCTCAATTGATTTTAAATACCCAACTTGAATAATTTTAAAATTTTAAAATTTTTCTTTAATTTAAAGACATTTCATATTGAGGATATTTTTCTCATATTATACCAACCTAAATATGTATTCAAACTTCTTTTTGATATTATAAATATTCTTCTAAAATTATTGACCAATTTTGGCCTTATCTTGTAATGAATTTTCAATCTTTTTAATCTTATTTTCAATGATTTTAAACTGAACATTATTAAAAATAATGATAACCTATTATTTTTCCTTCAATGAATGTTACATATTCTAAATACCTTTAAGTCTTATTATTTATCATGGGTTTCCTTTATAAACTCCCCAAATATGAATCATTTTTCTTTAAGATCCAAATTTATTATACTTTAAAAATCTACTTGTTTGGTGAGATTTTTTCACACCAATTCATTTCTTTCCAAGGCCTTTTCCTTTCGGATTTTTCCTTAAGGTGGGTGAACTCCTCTTGAAATTTTTTAAAAGATAAAAAATAGATATATTTTTTGGTAGAAATTATAGGGTTTTCTTCAAATAAGCACATGAATCGTCATATGATTTATTTAAAATTTATTTAGAAATGTTATCCCCCCAAATTATACTTGGTTATTCAAAAGTAAAATATTGAAAATAGGTTATTGTTACCTCATATGCATGTTAAAGCTTTGAATATTCTAAGATAGAATTACTGTCCATCTTCTTGCTGGTGTATTTTTCCATCGAATCTTCAATATTATGATAAAAATGATATCATCACAATTACAACCTATAAAAGATAATTTTTCTTCATCTTTTCATAAGAGGGATACCTTCTTCATCTTTTTCATCTCTTTATTTTATTTATTATAAAAATTCATAGAATTGATATAATTATGATCAACAATAGATATATATTCTCTAAAAATTAAATTCATCATAAATTTTTAATTATAAACTAAAATATTCTATAAATTTAAATATTTAGACTATTGAGAATCAAATTTTTGGGGGAATAGTATCTTTGATACCAAATTTTATTTTACGAGGATCAATTCAACCACATTGAGAGGGGTAGTTGTCACAAACCAGCCCGGGTACCCTAGTAACCCGATAACCGAGCCAGCCCTGACATAGCCCGAAGGGCGTTCCCGATCCCTATGGGTCGGCGACTAGCACCTGGCATAACACAACATGCAAGAGGGAACTATTTTGCCACAAGAATGTAAAAGCAAAAGAAACAAGACACTATGAAAAACAAAAAGAAACTCCACCGGGAGTAATGTACCAGAATACAAAGAGGCATTAAAATCCCAAAGTACTACAACCCAAGTACTAAAAATGGGAAAACAGCCCTAATGTCCCTAAGGACACAACTCACCAAGACCAGAGATCAACAACTGGATCCAACTCAAAGAGATCACTTCCCTTTGCTCGATCCTGGAAGAAGAAAGTCTACAAACACCCGAAGGCAAAAGTAGGGTGTGAGCCTAAGCCTAGTGGGATACCACCAAAGATTTCGTAACATATTCCAAATATAGATCATCCAAAGAAAATATTTCAATTTTTAAATTAGTAGGTTTGGCAATTCAAAAGCATATTTTAACAAAACATCCTATACATTTTCAAATGATGGAAAAATTAATTTAAGAAAAGGCTTTAAAATGATGGAATATTTCTAAAAAAATGGCTTAAATAAAAAATGTATATAAAACAGTTTATATAAATTTAGCAGGCATGTAAAGTAGTTCAAAAGCATTGGAATACATTTATATCTCAAATATAAATAAACAAGCGAGCAACATGGTCATCTTCCAAAAGGTACGATAGTATTAATCAGTTATAGGATTATGCACTCTCTATGTGAACTTAGCAAAATGTGTATACACATGTCCCTATGACACTGGCCAAAGGAGACTCGTCACCAACCCGTCGGGGATGTGACCCACCGTAAGTATGTTTTAGAACATTGTCATAGCGCAGAGTGTATCCAAATAACTCACTAACTACCTAAGGCTTTTATACGCTCTTACATGATGGGTGAACTATTTTAAGAATGCTTAAAATACGATTAATCCCATTATTCCATTTCAAAAGTGCCAATTTAATTCCATTTAAAACCAAAATAGGTTTTATTCAAAACATGCCTTTTTCACAAGATTAAACCAATGGGTTTCTATCAAATCATTTTAAGTAATTTTCACTAGTTTGAAATCCATTCAAAACCAATTCCATCATCACAAAATTTGTTTCCACAATTAAATTCAACAATTTAATTGAAATAATTTCCATCAAATCCACAATTTAAATTAAACAATTTAAATCAAAAAATTTCCATACACACCCAATTCAATGGAATTGGGGTTTTACAAATTTCCATGCCAAAACCATTTCAAATATCTCGATTAACTAGAATCGAGTTTTTATCATTTTAATTGAAAGAAAATTTGAACAATTTAATTTAAATCCACAATTGAAATATATCAAGAAAATACAATGATAATCAATTTGGTAAGTTGGGACAGAACCACCTACCACGAAGGTTTTGACCAAAACCACAATGGTCGAGAATGCTCAAGAAAATCAGGTTTCTTCTTCAAGAACCTGCCTTAGATCTCTTCTCCTAGAAAGATCAAGACCAAATCTCATTAAATTTGGTATTACAGACTTAGATCTACCCATAATGGGCGTAGATCTAAGAAACCGATAGAAGAGGAGAAGTAGATCTAAGAAACTGATCAAGAAAAATGAAGAACGATCACATACCTCAGGAATATGGCTTCGATTCACCAAGAGGAGCATTTGGATAACCTCCGGAATGATGGGAGAACCTTATATGAACTTAGTAGAAGAAAAATCCTAAGTTAGGGCCACTTAGGAGGAAAAACGAGACACTTAGAGGGAAAACCGAGTGAGATACACAATTTAAAGATTTCATTTAAGTGGCCGCATGGTTAGTTCACACGGTTTGAAAAACCATGCACTAGTCGTGTATTAGATTCTACCTCGGCCATCCTTCTCGCAAGTTTTGTCCACACAGTTAGACAAACTGTGCGTTGCACGTGCAGAGGCAACTGCCTCCAAGACCAACTGCGTATGGTTTGGCCGCACGGTTTAGAAAACCCGTGCGCCGCCCATGTGACTTCCCCTTTGCCCCAAAACAACATTTAAAGTTCCCCCGACTCTCCCAAGTCACTAATCCAAAACAGAGGTACTTAGAAACATCAAAAGTACCTGAAAACATAACATGATGTTACAACCTCCCCACCATAAGATCTTTCTATCCCCAGAAAGCCTATGAAGAAACCTCCACGTCAAAAATATGAGGCCACTACTCTCTCATCAGTGCCTCCATTTCCCACGTCTCATGAGAATCAGAACCATGCTACCAAAGTACATGGACCAGAGGTATCGTTCTCCCACGAAGTACCTTGGTCTCAGAATCAATAACCCTGACTGGTCATTTAGTAACAGATAAATCTGGTTCAATATCAAGATCACTCTAGCTCACAACATGAGATGGATCAGAGAGATACTTTCATAGCTGCGATACATGGAACACATTATGTATCAACGTCAGCTGTGGTGGTAGAGCTAGATGGTAAGAAACTTTCCCTACAAGAACAACAACCTCAAAAGGTACCAAAAAATGAGGAGAAATCTTCCCTTGCCTCCCAAGACGTCGATGACCTAATCGGGGTGAAGATTTCAAGAACACCTGGTCACAAACTGAGAACTCTAAATGTTTACGAAGACGATCAACATAATACTTGTACCGAATCTGTGCTGTCAACATTCTATGACGAATCAACTAGATCTTAGCTGTCGTCTCTTGGACCAAACTCGGTCCTACCAAATAACTTTCACCAATCTCCAACCAACATAAAGGATATTTACAAGGATGTCCATACAAAGCCTCAAAAGAAGCCATTTCGATCGCAGACTGGTAACTGTTGTTATAAGAAAACTCAACTAGCCCCAGATGATCATCCCAAGATCCACCAAAGTTGATAACACATGTGTGGAGCATATCCTCAAAGGATATGAATAGCTCTCTCTATCTAGCCATCTAACTGTGGATGGTAGGCCATGCTCAAACGAACTTGAGATCCCAGTGCCACCTGAAGGCCTCTCCAAAATCAAGAAGTAAACCGAGGATCCCTATCAGAATCTATAGCAGATGGAACTCCGTGAAAACGAACAACTTCTTTCACATAGATATTTCCCAAATCCTCAACTTTGGTTGTATCTCAAATAGGTATAAATTGAGATGACTTGGTCAGCCTGTCGATCACAACCCATATCACGTTCTTCTTCCTCTAGGTTTGAGGTAACCCAACCAAAAAGTCCATAGAGATTTCATCCCACTTCCATGTAGGGGATGGAAGTGGTTGAAGCAAACCCGAAGGTTTTTGGTGCTCATCTTTCACCTACTGGCATGTATAACAACGAGATACAAACTCAGCAATGTATCATCTCATATCTGGCCACCAGAACTGTCGCTGCATGTTATAGAACATCTTCGTGATTCCTGTGTGTATAACCCATTGAGAGTTATGGAAATCCCCCATCACATCCTTCCTTGCCGATAATGGCACAACATAACGGTTTCGATAACACAGAACACCCTCTTTGGAGAACAACCACTGAGTGTCGGTCTCCCCACAATAAAGAGAGTCTCTAATGCTATGGAATTCATCATCCAACTGTTGTTCCTGATGAATTAACTCGAGGAGATAAGAATTTAACTGAACACTGGCTAAAAAAACATCATTCCCCTTCCACTGAACTCCAATATGCAACTGAGCAAAAAGAGCCATCAAATTCCACTCTTCTGAAGATTATTTCACAGCCCGTGATGGAAGTTTCCTGCTTAACGAATCTGAAACTACATTCCCTTTCCCCAGGGTATAGGCAATGTCAAAGTGAAAAGATTTCAGGCACTCCACCCAAAAACTTTGGTGAAGATTCAAAATTTTTTGAGAGAAGATATAAATCAAGCTCTTGTGGTCTGAATACACAATAAAACTTTCTCCATAAAGGTAATGTCTCCAACAATTATGTGCATGCATTACAACCGAAAGTTAAAGGTCATGGGTAGGATAGTTCTTCTCATGAGGCTTAAGCTGATGAGACCCATAGGCAATAACATGATTACCCTGCATGAGGACACGTCCCAAACCTGAACCCGATGCATCACAGAAGACCACATAACCTATCCCAGCCTCAGGAAGAGTTAACACCGACATAGTAGTGAAAAGATGCTTTAGATAAACAAAATAACTCTGAAATTTATCATTCCAGGAAAACTTAGCTCCCTTTTGAGTCAGAGCAGTCATTGGAGAAGCTAACTTTGAGAAGTCTTTAACAAACCAACGATAATATCCTGCTAAGCCGAAGAAGCTCTAAATCTCGAAAACATTTTTTGGTTGTTCCCAAGTCATAACAGCCTTCACCTTTTTAGGATAAACTGATATTCCTTGTTTTGACACGACATGTCCCAAGAATTTCACTTTCCTAATGCAGAAATCACACTTTGAAAGATTGGCATAAAGTCGGTGATTCCTTAGAAGACTCAGAACTGTTCTTAGATGATGCACATGATCCTCCTCAGACTTAGAGTAGACAAGAATGTCATCCATAAAGACTACCATGAAAGTATCTAGATACTCATGGAAAACCTTGTTCATCAAAGCCATGAAAACTACAGGAGCATTTGTTAGGCCGAAGGGCATAACAAGGTACTCATAATGGCCATACCTACTTTAAAAAGTGGTCTTATGAATGTCATATTCTTTTATCCTCAACTGATGGTAACCTGATCGAAGATAAATTTTTGAAAACCACTTTGCCCCTTTCAATTGATCAAACAAATCATCAATTCATGATAACAGATATTTTTTCATTATCGTAACTCGATTGAGATTTCAATAATCAATACATAAGCGAAGAGAACCATCAGCCTTCTTGGAAAAGAGAACTGGTGCTGCCCAAGGTGACACACTCGGGCGTATAAATCCTTTCTCAAGAAGATCTTCTAACTGAGAGTTCAGTTCTTTTAGTTCAGCTGGAGCCATTCGATAAGAGGGAATCAAAACTAGTTGAGTACCAGACATTAAGTCAATAGAGAAATCAACCTCCCTTACTGGTGGAAAACCAGAGAAGTCAGAAGGAAACACGTCGGGTAACTCAACGACGACTGGAGGAAGATCACCACACATTGAATCTCTCTCTAGATCAAAATAAAACAATGATATAACTTTCCCCAACTATGGATAAGAGGGTCCATCTCTGCTTGACCTTGGGTCCCATTCTCCTTGAAAAACAAGAGGTACACCACTAGGTGTAGTAAGGTAGACCCGTCGAAGATAAAAATCAATTTGGGAATTATTGGAAATGAGCCAATCCATCCCAAATATGACGTCAAAAGATTTCATGTCGAGAACCAAGAAACTCCAAGAATGATCAACATCTGATAGAGAGAAGACACAAGCAGGACTATGGAGACCCTTTTCTCTCATTGTACCAAGGGGTGTAGTAATATACACCGCACAAGATAAAAGTTCCATAGGTAGATTAAGAAGATTAACAAGTTGGGTTGAAATAAAAGAGTGAGATGCACCAGTATCAAAAAGAGCTATCACTAAAGATGAATCTATAGTAATGGTACCTCTTACAGTTGCAGGACCTGCATCAGCTACCTCTGGAAACTCTTCCACTACGTGAAGAAGCTTCATTCCGGATGCCTGTGGCTGGAACCCTTTTGTACGTGAAGAATTTGATTGCCCCGCAGTTTCTAGAGGTACTGATGATCCTGTTCCACTACGTGGAGTAGATAAGTGATGGAAGAATCTCTGTAAGTGCCCTAAAAGTCCGCATGAGCTATAGTTCTTGGGTGCCTCAGTTCAAACCCTCTTAGAATGACTTGGCTTTCCACACTGATAGAAAGTCAAAGAAGACCCTCCCATTTCTACCAGAGGTCTGGAATGACTTTGTTGTCGAGAACTACCATGAGAAATGTCACTCTTCCGTTTTCCTTTAAAGGAACCAACACTGCCACTAAGAGGGAAAAGAACCTCCTTCAACCCTGACTTCCCTGTCAGGTCCATCTCAACCATCATGGCCCTATCCAACACATCAACATAAGTGGGTAGCTTCAGTAAGAAAACCTGAGAATAGATATCTAATCGAATTCCCAACTCAAATCGTCGAGCCTTCATCTTTTCATTAGATAAAATCTCAGGAGCAAACTGTACCAGCTCAGAAAAGTGATTTGAGTACTCAATCATGGTTTTTTGGCCTGATCAAGCTTGAAAAGCTCCACAGATTTGGCCAACACCATTGATTCTAGATAGAACTGGTTAGTGAAAATAACCCTAAAGTCTTTCCACTCTAAACCCTCATATTTCCCAGCCGTCACCATCGTGTCCCACCATCTCCTACTTGGCCCCTCCATCACGAAGGTGGCACACTTCACCTTGATCACATCAGGTGTCTCCAAGAACCCAAACAGACGTTCAATCTTACTCAACCATTCCTCAGCATGTTTAGGGTCAGTGGAGCCTTTGAAAACTGGTGGCTTCTGGCATAGTAACTCTTGAGAATGACTTCGAAGAATATCACTAAGAGGATCTATAGCTGGAGTCTGAACAGGAAATGGAGGTGGCACCTGTCCTAGAGCTTGGACAGTGAAAAAATTCACCTCAACCAGACTCGGATCCACAATAAGACTCGCTTGCTGAGATTCAGTAGCATCCTCTTTTTGGATTTGATTCCCCCGTATTCTCGGAGGCATGATGATACACACCATAAAAAGACATATATTAACACTCAAACCGAGTAACAAGGAAAACTATTATTAATATAAGGGATAACAAGATTTGGATTCCACTCTATCCAAATCAAAATAGGGAAAATACTAGATCTAATCCAAAAGTCGTATTTCCCTAACCAACCCTTGTGACTTAAGGTTCATCATAGTGAGAGCTGGCTAGACACTCAATGACAACTACCTCCAAAGTCCTGATAAGAATACTCAAATTCATATTGTCATCAAGGCAAGATACTTAACCTCCCTTTGATACCACTTCACGAACCAACCTGGGTACCCTAGTAACTCGATAACTGAGCCGGCCCTGACATAGCCTGAAGGGCATTCCCGATCCCCACGGGTCAGTGACTAGCACCTGGAATCACACAACATGCAATAGGGAATGATTTTTCTACAAGAATATGGAAGCAAAAGAAACAAGATAGTATGCAAAACAAAAAAAACTCCACCAGGAGTAATGTACCAGAATACAAAGAGGCATTAAAAGCCCAAAGTACTACAACCCAAGTATTAAAAATGGTAAAACATCCCCAAGGTCCCTAAGGACACAACTCACCAAGACTAGAGATCAACAACTGGATCCACCTCAAATAGATCCCTTCCCTTTGCTCGATCCTGGAAGAAGAAAGTCTACAAACATCCAAAGGCAAAAGTAGGGTGTGAGCCTAAGCCCAGTAGGATACCACCAAAGATTCCGTAACAGATGCCAAATATAGATTATCCAAAGAAAAGCTCCAATTTTCAAATAAACAGGTTTGGAAATTCAAAAGAATATTTTAACAAAACATACTATACATTTTCAAATGATGGAAAAATTACTTTAAGCAAAGGATTTACAATGATGGAATATTTCTAAAACAATGGATTAAATAAAACATTTATATAAAATAGTTTATATAAATTCAGCAGGCATGTAAAGTAGTTCAAAAGCATTGTCATACATTTATATCTCAAATATAAATAAACAAGTGAGCAACATGGTCATCTACCAAAAGGTATGATAGTATTAATCAGTTACAGGATTCCGCACTCTCTATGTGAACTCAGAAAAATGTGTATAAACACGTCCCTATGACACTAGCCAAAGGAGACTCGTCACCAACCCGTCGAGGATGTGACCCACCACAAGTATGTTTTAGAACTTTGTCGTAGTATAGAGTGTATCCAAATAACTCACTAACTACCTAAGGATTGCATACACTCTTACATGATGGGCGAACTATTTTAAGAATGCTTAAAATACGATCAATCCCATTCTTCCATTTCAAAAGTTCCAATTTCATTCCATTTAAAACCAAAACAGGTTTTATTCAAAACATGCCTTTTTCACAAGATAAAACCAATGGGTTTCTATCAAATCATTATAATCCATTTTCACCAGTTTGAAATCCATTCAAAACCAATTCCATCATCACACAATTTGTTTCCACAATTAAATTCAAAAATTTAATTGAAATCATTTCCTTCAAATCCACAATTTAAATTAAACAATTTAAATCAAAAAATTTCCATACACACCCAATTCAATGGAATTGAGGTTTTCCAAATTTCCATGCCAAAACCATTTCAAATATATCGATTCACTAGAATCGAGTTTTTATCAATTTAATTGAAAGAAAATTTAAGCAATTTAATTTAAATCAACAATTGAAATAAATCAAGAAAATACAATTATAATCAATTTGGTAAGACGGGAAAAAACCACTTACCTCGAAGGTTTTGACCAAAACCACAACGGTCGAGAACGCTCAAGAAAAACAGGTTTCTTCTTCAAGAACCCGCCTTAGATATATTCTCCTAGAATGATCAAGACCAAATCTCATCAAATTTGGTATCACACACTTAGATCTACCCATAACGGGTGTAGATCTAAGAAACCGAGAGAAGAGAATAATTAGATCTAAGTAGATATAAGAAACCGATCAAGAACAATGAAGAACAATCACATACCTCAAGAATCTGGCTTCGATTCACCAAGAGGAGCCTCTAGATCACCTCCGGAACAATGGGAGAACCTTCTATGACCTTAGGAGAAGAAAAATCCCGAGTTAGGGCCGCTTAGAATGAAAAACGAGGAACTTAGAGGCAAAACCTAGTGAGATCCACAATTTAAGGATATCATTTAAGTGGCCGCATAGTTAGTTCACATGGTTTGAAAAATCGTGCGCGAGCCGTGCTTTAGCTTCTGCCTTGGCCATCCTTATCGCACGATTTGGCCGCACGGTTAGACAAACCATGCACTGCTCATGCAGAAGCTACTGCCTTTAAGACCAACTGCGCACGATTTGGCCTCACGGTTTAGACAACCCGTGCACTGCCTGTGCGACTTCCCCTTTTCCCCAAAAAAACAATTAAAGTTCCCCCTACTCTCCCAAGTCACTACTCCAAAACAGAGGTACTTAGAAACATCAAAAGTACCTAAAAACGTAATGTGATTTTACAGTAGTGAATCAGTATGAATGAATATTTACCAATTATTTCCCCCTATTTACCTTTGCAACTATTTAGTGAATGAATCTCTCAGTCTTTTCTCACACCTTGATCATCATGCATGAAATAGTAAACAAGAAAGAAATATGAAAAGGTACATTGAGATTTTTTAATGAGGTTTTCCTCTAAGATGCATGAATACATCCCCAATGTATGGTGGTTGTTATCCCACTTGCACATAGCTTCTATTTTATTATCAAGATAAATCTTAGGAAAGGGTACATCCTTGAACCTATAAAAATGCTAACTCCAACCAAATTTACATAAAAACACCAAATTATTGTTCTTTAGGTTCTAGAACTAATCAGTTATCCCCTTATAATTTCCAGATTTGGTTGTCCCCTCTTGAATAAAGATCAAAAGGAAGAACCCAAGTCAGTTCTAGAATGAATAGGATTTAATCTTTTTTCCTTAGTGTGCAATAATCTCAAGGGGTGAATCTGACATTTTGATATAAAATAATCATAAGCTTCAGTTCCTATAAAATATAGATATTGTAGGTTGGACTTATCACTATCCTTCGATGCTTGTGATATTTAGTAACAACAACATCAACATATCAATCCTCTATTTTTATTATTCTTCTTCTTCAAAATACATGGATAATCCTTTTACACAAAATGCTAAATCTATCCCTAGTTTTGACACACAAAATTTGTTAAGTGATATATTTTTTGAGTATATATTTATCGATAATATCCTTCTCTTTATCTTTTATTATTATATACTCATTATCTCTCTTAGATAATAGGTTTCATATTTAAGAATATGAAAAACCTTCAATCTAGACTCATGAACTTTCATTAAAACTTCCATAATTCATATCCCAATCTATCTAATATATTCACAATATTAAAAACATGAATACATGACCAAGATGAATCTACAAAATCTCCTTGATTATTAACTTTTAAGAATTCAAATAATAATAATTGTATGATAATAAACAATGTTTATCCAATTAACTTGATTTTAATTCCCATAATTCTTGACCTTTTATTCCTTATGATATCTCATAATAATTATGATTTCATTCCTTTAAAATTCCACAATAACTGAAATCCATTAACTCCATGTTTTCATGATATCATGTAGTGGAACTATTATGGTTTGAAGGAATTCCTCACAAGGTGGGATTATTTATATTTTTTCATGGTTGCATCATATAATTTACTATCCTAACTTGACAAAATCTATTACATTATTCCAACACAGTGCCTTACTCTCATAACATAACATCACTATGTGAATATTTCCTAAAATACTCACTTCATCATCTACCATAGTCTGTCCTTCTTCTCATGATATGGCTATATCTAAAATAATATAACAAAATTAGAATTATCTTTTATCCTCAGGTTGCTTCATGGTGCAATCTTATTATTTTTCATGCATAGTTAGTTAATCTTCTTATTTATTCATCACTAAAACCAGTTACATGAATAATTTATTAATAAAAAAGTCATGATGTTTAATCTTTTAAGAATAAAAAATAATTGTTTGAATTGATTTTTATTTCAAATCATCCTTATAGAAATTTGACTTCCAAAACACCTTGTAAACTTTTGGAAGTATCACATTTTTTTAAACAAAATAACCTTATGTATCACAATGATTCTTTACACTTTTCCATTTTACTACTTTAAAATATTTTTAAAGATATTACACATCACTATGATTCTCCTTAATTTTCCATTTTTTCACTTATACTGAATCTTATATATCACCTTGAAGGATGTTACATATCATCACTATAGACAAACCCCTTAGATAAATTTTCACTTCTTTGGGAGATAATATGTATCAATAAAATATCTTATGTATTATAGTGTAAAATCGTAGGGACTTTTATAATTATTAAATTTGGTATAATCTTTAATATTACTTATTCTTTGAAAAACTTAATCATCACATAATGGTTTTATCCTTTACTTCATTTAAACATGCCTCAAATATATTACGTATAAATGTAAGGTTTTTTCCTTTATTGAATCTATGACCCTTACATATCCTCATGTGAGTACCCTTACATTTTACAATGTGACTTGAGAATTTTCTAAATTCTATTACCATTGAGTATATTTATGCATCTGTTGTGATAACCTTTATGTAACCTCATAAGGGTTTTTCCTTTTCCATATTTCTATAGGTACTTCAAAAATTATCTTACGTATCAATGTAATATTGTTTCCATTTCTATATTTTTGTATGCACTACAACAATCATATTACATATCATAGTGAATCTATACCTTTTATAAATTTCAACTACAACATAGATTTCTTCTTATGAATCATCCTAAGTACTGTTACTTATAATAGGGATATTAAAGACTTTTTAAATATTCTATTCTAAAGAAATATTAATATATGCATTTACTAATTTCCACTTTAAAAACATAATTATAGAACTTCTTTAAATCAAATTAGAGCATCTTGAGCCACTTTAAATCATTAAAAATCACCTTAGGGTATCATTAAATATTATTAAGTCATATTATAGTTATCTCAAAGTTCTTATAGAATACAAGCACCCCTTAGATAACTTCAATTTCCTTCCACTACCTCAAACTATATTCTAGATCACTAATTTTAGAGTCTAAACTTTTAGAATCTTCTCACTAAAAATTTTGAACCTTAAGTTTTGGATCCTATAATTATTTCTATTGATCACTAGCTTTCGGTTACTCAACTTAATCAACTTCCAGTTACTTAACTTATAAATTAATCTCACTAAAACTTTGGAACCCCAAAATATGGATCCTCAACTTCTTTAACCATTTCTATATGTGAATAGATATCCAATATAATATCCAATGGTAGTGACTCAATTATTTCTCACACCTTATTGATAAACTTATTTATCAAGAATTAAAAATGAGGGAACTTATAACTTAAATGTATCCTATAATATGCTAGGCCCAATATATAATGACACTTTGGTTGGGTACTTCACTCACTTCACTCAATATTTTAATCAATATGTTTGATAAATATAAACCCCTTCCAAGTTGTTATTATTCAACACATATTTATATCATGCTTATTACCTCCATAATCATTGACAAAAAATACAACTCAACACCAAGTGGGTTCAACATATGTTATGTGATGAAATTAGGGGTGGTTACTATTTCGATATGGTGTATTGATGATATGTGAGGGAACCAGTGGGGAGAACCATTATTACCAGGGTTATTTATGGTATGCGATGGTATCCAAGGTGGGTGATACTATGACCCTTAGAATTATTAGATTGAGTTGGTAATATGGGTTGGCACTACTCCAACCCTTGGTACTAATAAGTGGCATGTTTAGAGACACTCTGACACTGGACAGAGCAGGTATGCTCCCTCCTGAGTGGTTTTAGTAGCACTTTTGTCCATGATAGGTTTTATGTTTTATGTTTTATGTTTATTTATTTTGATCATATCACATTTCTAATGAACTTATATACTAGATATTTTAGGGAAATCATTGGTGTTGGACTACTGAGTTGTACTCACACCTTTCATAGGATACCTGAGCACCTTGGTACCTAAGAAGATCCCATGATTGTAGGCACAAGTATGGTAGAAGCACATATTTTATGTTTGAGCTAGATTTTCATAACCCTCCCTCACCAGGTGTAATGACCCAAAAATTCCATCTACCAGTAAAACAAATCATGATTCATTATGATAGTTTTATTGTGTTTTATAGTAGATTCACATAGAAATATTTTTACATTTTATAAGAACATTACACATCATGAAATAATATTGACTATAACAGCTATGAATAGTATAGGGAGATAAACAAAAAATAATAATGTATACACTAATGTAAAATCCACAGGCCTGAATTATCCCATGAATTTCACTCCTACCATAAATAATATAAAAAGAAAGAGAATCATTTAGAATATAATAGGAATTATTAAGGGAAGAATAGAACCTCATAAGCAAAGTAGTGAATGATGAGGAATGATAATAGTAGAGTATATATAGGGTATAAAGTAAAATATGGTCATTAGAACCAGATAATTACCTGACCATTGTAATGTGACCATTATTGGACCTTTGGAATAGTAATCTGATTATTGGAATAATAATTTTATTTTTAGGAATAATAAACTAACTAATGGAAAATTAAAAAAATATAATCAACTTTTATCATAATATAATTAAATAAAAGTGTTAAATATGTTAAAATAAATGTTTGACACAATGAAAATATAATTAAAATTTTGATAAAATATATATGATTTATCTTAATTTAAATAAATTTTCATGATAAATTTAATAAGTTTTAAATAAAATTTCACTTTGATAAAATGGTTTCATGAAACAATATATATTATTATAAATATAAAAATATAATTTTATGAAACCATATGTAAATTTTATAAGTGCTATAAATTTTATTGTTTAATAAAAAATGTTTTTAAATAAATAAATATTTTATTTTAATATTAAATTTCTCATATTTGGAAAATTATTTTGATAAAATGGATTTAATTTTTGGAATCTTCATGGAGAAATTATCTTAGGGTGAATTTTTGGTATTTTTTCGAGAATATTAAATTTTAAGTGAATAATAATATCTGACAAAATACAGTATTTTACATTATAAGATAAATACATTATTAATTGCATAAGGGGTGATTTAATAAATCATTATATCACCTCACATGAAAAAATTACTATATTTAGTTACAAGATTCATCACTATTGATAGTCTTGAGAAAAATAATAAACTAATGAATATTATATTAAAAAACACCCTACCTCTCCCTTTATAAATACCATCCCTCACCACCCCTTATCCTCACACCATTTAATACTTTTATCTATCCCAAAATCTACCCATTTATTTCCCAAACCCCCCATGTCCAAATAGTTCTAGTCTTACCAAAATACCATCCCAAATGAGACTTAAGGGGTATCCAAGAGGAGAATCCCAAAGGAAGAGGTAAAATCCTCAACTAGGACTCTTTTAATTATTTTTTCTTCTACCTCCCACATATAAATTCCACACACCATGACATAGTAAAATAAGTATTATGAATATAATTACATGTTATTATTATGAATGAATATCCATTTTCTACTGTCCCCTCAATTGATTCTAAATTGAAAACATTTTTCATATTATGGTCAGTTCATCACACCCATGAATGAAAAATTTCATTTTACACCACCGGATTTATGGATGGTTTAAATTAAATTATTATGGTTAAAACTAATATTAATAGTTATATTTTATTATATTTTATTATTTTTAATTGTTAAATACTCTTAAAGTTAAATAAAACCAAGTAAGTTCATCATGGTCATAAAACTTGCCTAAATGAAATAACCATATAACAATAAAACCTATATTCAAAAAATAATGCTTATTTATGAATAATTTCAGATAATAAGAACATTATTAACTTATATAAAATCATTATATCCATTTCACTACATCTTTAGAGTTATTTAACAAAACCTCACAAACTCTCATAATCACCTAAAACTATTACGAACTTAGAAACATGACATGAACAACCATGATACAATGAATATAGACTCAGTATCTCAATTAAATGACTCTAAACTAACATAAAAATATTAATAATAAATAAAATATATTTTAATTATGGTCCTAATTTTGTTTTTAATGAATCTAATTTGATCATTCATGTTGTTAATTGAAAGTGTAGAATGAATCCAAACTTGAGGTAAGGGAACTCTCTGAATCACTCTATTTTCATTGGCTTATGAATTTTTTATATCTACATCACTTTATATCACTATTTAACATTATGTAATGATTATAAATTATATATATATATATATATATATGTATTTATCTTACATATTTACCTATCTTATTCTCCCTTTTTATGGGGTTATACATGCCTTGTATTCAGTTATCATTACCTTCTTTAAAATCAAACCCGATTAAGGGGAAATTTTCTATCTCTTAATCCTTTCATATAACACTCATTTAAAATATTTTACCCATTAAAAAATTCATAAAAAGATAAATATTTTAGGGTTAAATTTTTTTAACTCTAGTTTAAAATAAAATTCTATATTCTTTCCTTATTTAATAGTATTTTACAAATGTCTGAAAATACCATTTTAAAGGTTCATTTATATACTTAATTCTCTAAAATTTCTCATTATTTTTTTAAAATGAACTCAATATTTGAGAAATATTCTTATTGATTAAAATATTAACATCCAAAATATTTAATTCTCTCTTCTCTTTGGAATATTTATGAAATATTCTTTAACTATGCTTTGAGGCAAGGCTATGCAACATATTACTTTCCATTAGTATTTCTTATACTTATGAATCATGTTTGATTCCCTTATGTGGAACACCTATTCATGTACATGTTTTGATTAGTGTGCCTAAATATTTCTATAATTTATTGGGTAATTTTTATATCTGTTGAGATGATATTAATTGGATCATGAAGTAAACCTAATCCACTATGGGACTCTGTCCACCATGTTATGATGTCTTGATAGAAAGAATTGACTTATGCTTATGATTAAATGTATTATAATGTTTCCACATTCCTATTATGTATTGATCTTATGATTCCATATTCTTTATTTCATGCATCTATATGATTATATATTAGCCTTTACTTTTATGATATCATGTTATGCCATTTGAATTATATGTCATGATTTAATATCATGCTTATTACCCTACTAGAATTTATAGATCATACATTTTTCTTATGTATTTACCTAGGTTATCATATATAGAATTATAATCTCAAAGGTATATAAGATAACATTATTTAGTTTAAAATAAATATGTTGTATTTTAGATTCATGTTGATGTTTTATAAACCTAGCCTACAAAAGGCACCAGGCCTCTAGATCATTGGGTTGTGTTTATTGGATATTTATGTTAAAAATAATGCAATAAAATATGTAAGAGTCTTGGGTAATTATAGTCAGTATTATATTTAGGTCTAGTTTTTTTGGGGATTGGGAAGATAATTGCTTAGTGAAAACCCTAGTGATAAGTCTAAGTATAGGAACACTTCCTAAAATTTTGATAAAGTATAAAGTGAGTGGTTTACAAGAAATGAAATCCTTTTTTGGATACTAAAATTGGATGTGGATTTGTAATAGATGTACCTAGGATTAATAACCCTGGAAGGGATCATTGGGTATTAACTTGACTTGTACCTGGTGCATGACAAATAGGCCTTACTGCAAACCTGGTTCGACACTCCCGGGGGATATTATTTAGTAAATTAATAATCTCTTTATGAACCATTATGAATAATTTAAATTGATTTTTTAGTTTATAAAACCTAATAGAAAAATTAACATGGATAACCTATATTAAAACCTAGAGAATCATAAGTTTGGATATACATGTCATCAATAAGTTATTACTTATAACTTGATATTTTACCTTTTTGTATTATTATTAGTTTAAGTATTCTCATCCACAATTTTCCTTTATATTAGTTAATGGTGGGAAATACAAAGAATAATTCTAACAACCAATGTGATGGGAAATATAAATATTGAACTAAGAAGATGCCTAACTTGATGGGAGTAGGATAAAAGAACTTTATGGTAGTACTAGATCAACTGAATCAAGTTATGAAAAATAACTTGAATCATGTTGAACACCCTAATTCTTCTAATAAAGAGAAATTTATGGTTGAGTCATTTATTTGACAAAGGCCTCTTATGTTTAGTGTATATTTTGATATCCTCATTAAGAAACAATAGATTAACTCCATTTAGAAGATAATATTTGTCCTTAAATTCTCTAAATAATATAAAGTCATACTAGATGTCTATCATCTATAGAGATAATCCAATTAGTGGTGAAAATTGATCAAGAACATGAATCCCAAAGAGGAAATAAAATGGAATGGGAAGTATTCAAGAAAATATTTTTCAATAAATATTTTCTTCAAACTCTACATATTCAAATAGAGAGGTAGTTCCTTGGACTGAATCAAAAGGAAGATGAGTCTATTGGAGATTACGAGGAAAACCTCCCAAGGCTTGCACAACATGCCTCCAACTTTTTCATAAATATCCTAAGTAAGGTGGATCAATTATTTAGTAAGTTAAAATAGATTCTATGAAAATATTTGATGATTCAAGACTTTGAAATCTATAAAGAGATTTTACTTTGTGCCATTATGTTCGATATGGATATTTTTGATTCTCATTGTTCTCTAGGGGATGAAGATAAAAATTGCAAAATGGAGTTTAGTTTGGGTGGATCAATAGATAAATCCCACAGAAAAATGAAAACCCAACTACCCATATGTCAAAAGTGTGGGAAGAATCTTCTAAAAAACTATATTAAGTGAATTGGGAGATGCTTTATATGTGGAAAAGTGGGAAATTAGGCTAATAAATGATTAAGGGAGATGAAAAATACCACTATTGTGAAAAAATAAAAGAAGGTTTTGATCAACCCTCATCCTATAGTATGGTGTCTCAAATGAAAATAACACATAAATTATTTAAAAAAATTCCCTAAGCTAAGGGTTTTTGGATATAATCAATGAAAACAACCTCCAAGGCTAAGAGAGAAAGGAAGGTATTATGATATTACTACTGCTAAGGTGGACCTTGATAATGAAGTGGTGATAAATACACTAGTTATTAATTAAATAATGAAAAATGTATTATTTGATTCTTGTTCTATATATTATTTCATATCATGTAAGTTTAGTAGAATTATTCAAACACCACCTCAAAATATAGAGGTTGAGTTATCTGTGAGAACAAAATATAGGGAAATTATTGCATCCCAAATTTATAACTCCTCCCCAGTCAGTGTTTGTTGACTGATCTCCAATAAAATCTTATCATACTTTAGTGGAATTTGATACTGTACTAGGAATGGATTGGATATCCTTATATAAAGCCAACATCAACTAATAGGAGAGGGAAATCACTCACCACATCTTGAATCATACTTATATTATGTACAAGTGTAAGGAGGATAATGATTCTACATTGGAATATTATTCTCAAGGATCGATATTATTGACTTATAATCAAGAATATTGACCTGGTCGTTGTTAAACCATGTCAAAGTTTAATTATTTATATTTTCCTACATACTATTATATAGTGATAATTAGGGTCGAACCTAAGGTGTCACACCTTACTTTTAAAACTATTTTTTTTATTTTATTATTTGTTGGCTCTGGGTCCCCGTGCCAATGTCTGGGCTGGGCCTCGATTTTTTTTTTGACATTCAATAAGTTTAGTGGGTTTCGGACCCATGCACAGTCACTGCTCAGTGGGTGGTAGCCGTCTCGTTAGCTCGGGTGTCACACAAATGTTTAAAGATTAAAATAAATAATGTTTTATATAAATAAGGCGGGTTAAATGTTTGAATTTTAATAAGAAAATTTTTATTATGTAATTAATAATATTATTATTACTAAGGCGTTATTATTATTATTATTATTCTTAATATATTATTTTTATTATTCTTTATATTGTTACTTTTATTATTATTATTTATATTATTACTATTATTGTGGTATTATTATTAGTTACATAATAAAATGAAAAAACCTAACCCTAAATCTCAGCGCCCCCATCCTCCCTTCTCCTCCCCCTCTGCGCCACGTTGTGCACCTCGATCTCCTACGTAAGCCGCACACAGAAGCCTCGCCGATGCCCTCAACACTCGCTCCGTCCCTCCGCCTACACCTGACTTCGCCCGTAGGTCCTCGACCTCCACTCCACCCCCACGCTATGCCTCTCACCTTAGCCTCGTGCCCACCTTGCCCCTGTGCGATCTCGCCGCCCAACTGACCAGCTGGCCAGCCTCATGCCGCCTCTCGCCCATGTTCCAGTGCCTCCCATGATCGCCTCAGCTGCCCCATCTAGCTTCTGCCTCCCTGCCCTCTGTACTCATCCGAGACCTCGCACCCCTTCCATTTTCGGTACCCACCGCCCAACCTCACGCCAACTCCGACCCTCTGCTGCGATACGCCTCCCTGCTCTCCCCCTTCGGGTCGCCCAAACAGCCTCCCATCCTAGCAGCGCCACCCCTAGCTTCTCCCAGTGTTGGCTTCACCCCACCTCGCTGCACTAGCTACCTCCGGAAACCCCACCTCACCTGCGCTGCGCTTCCCGACCGCCGCACCTCCGGCGAGGTCGTTCCTTGGCCTCCTGCGGTCCGACCAGTCCACCTCCAGCCTCTAAACTTCCGACTAACCCACCTACGACCAGCCCGATTCTCCCTTCCATGTCTCCAACCTCCCGCACTCTCGCCCTCCACCTTGCACCGGCCAACAGTGCACTCAACAATCAGTGTGCGGCTCCCCGATGGTCTTCCTTTCTGACGCACGCCCCTGCTTGAGACCCCCTCACCACTTCCCTTCAACGGAAGCCTGAAACCCCCCCTGACCTACTTACTTCGGACCCCACTATTTTTTTCACATCCCGACCTCGCTCTCACCTTA
This sequence comes from Viscum album, assembly GCA_963277665.1. Lineage (NCBI taxonomy): Eukaryota > Viridiplantae > Streptophyta > Magnoliopsida > Santalales > Viscaceae > Viscum > Viscum album. The sequence goes on along the minus strand of CAUJRU010000376.1, from coordinate 730,803 downwards.
CTACGCACCTTTGCACGACATCCCTTTGTCACGCCGACCAAACCCCCTGCTCTGGTACAATTATTTATTTAGTTATTTGTTCATTTATTTTTCTCCATTTTACTTTTGGTGTTTTATATTTGTTCTAGCTGAATAATGATACATTGATTTGTGTTTTTCACGTTCTTCTCGTTGTCTAGGGAATTCATATGGTCTACTGGGTGTTGTTCGTCTTTCTGCGGATGCGTTGTTGTATCCGTGCTCGACTTTGAGGTTGGCTAATCCTCATGTTTCCTTTCCAAATAAATCCATTTAATTCTTGTGTGTTTTAATTGGTTATTTTACTTGATTTGAACCTATGCAAAATAATTTATTTTCTTGTGAAATCATTTATACTTTGTTTGGATTGTTTATGGAAATTGTTAGAAACTGGTTACTTTTTTATAAAAGTGTTTGTAAAATGGTTTATTTGTATATATAATTGTTTATAAATTATTTGGTCTATTAATTAAATTGTTTATGAATTGTATCGACTATTCATGAATATTTTTAATTAATTTTTTGGTTCATTATAAAATTTCAAAGGGAGAGTTTAACTTTTTTTCTTGAATTCTTGGTCTGTTAGTATTGAAAAAGTGCTTTTTGTTGTGTGCGCGGTGTGGGTTAAGTTTTAAAAGGCGTGAGAGTATTTTTTAAAAGGGGTTGGTTATACAATGATTTATAAAATGACGTTCTCTTGTGAGTTGGTGAAATTGAGAGGCAACCCTATATGTTTTCCTTTGAAATGTTTTACCAAATGAATAATTGATTTATTTGATGATGCTTGGAATTCATATCTTGGGTGAAAAGTGTTTCGGCGTGTGTTTGGTTTTTCAAGAGGGTTTTGGGTGTGTTTCAACATTGAATCTTGAAGGGGTACTTAGAGTGGTTTTGAAATGTGTTTTGGCGTGAGTTTGAAAATGGTAAAGGCTCGTTTGGTAGCAGTAAAATGATTTGGTGTGCGTTTTGGAACCTAAGGGCCCATTTGGCTTTTTAAATATAAAAGCGGTGTCTAGGGTTGTTTTAGAAGAGCTTGTGAAATGTTTTCATAAAGGAATTTGATTATGAAAAACTAGAGGATCAATTTATAACTTCAAGTGATTAATAAAGTTGTTTTGATAACCGAATGATTTGACGGTCTAGTTGGAACTTTATGTGTTTGACATGTATGCATATATATAAGTATATAGGGTGATCCTTTCTAGGGTAACCCTTATGGGTGAACGCACTAGAAGCATCTGTGTTTGGGGAAGGCAAGTGCGGTGAGATGAGTCACGCGTGCGAGGGCCTTCCTACTTACACGGTACTGTTATAACCACCATGGGTTCCTAGGCATCTTTTAGAGATCGAGTGATAGTTGCTGACCAACCCTGATTAGATGTGTTGGTACTCCCTGGATTTTTTGTCAGGCCAGGCGAGCTTTGCCACTGAATTGGTCAGTTAGGGTGGCCAATTCGTTATAGACTTAGGAGCTTCACCATACTCCGACAGGTGATTCCAAAATCATGTATGTCCAGGGGTCTTCTAGGGATGTTTAGGATCACCCATGGTTACTAGATTATTTTCATTGCTTGTTTACTTTCTGTGCAATAGTTTATTTTCAGCTTTCACTCTTACTCGTTTTACTCTAGCACAACATTGGTATATTTTGTTTTGGATTTTATTTATAAAATGTCAAATGATTTTGAAAAATGGTATATAGCGTGTGTTGGTTTTTTAAATGGGAAAAACATGTTGCTTATTTTCAAATGTGAAAACCCTACTTTTATAATTGTATTTCAAACTTGTGTTAATGGATTGTTTTGGGAAAGGAGACGTTGGATTTTGTGGTTTATCTTGGCAAACCTACTGATCATCTTTAACGTTCACGCCTATCTTTATCATTTCAGTTGTAGGTTTACTTGCTCTAGTTTTCTTGGCTGAGTTGCTCGTTATTGGAGCAAAGTCAGCCTTTGGTCAGGAGTTGACCTAAAAGGTCATGTGGAGGTATGTTCAGTTTTATTTTATTTCTGATGCTAGCATTATGTTTATCGACTATTTATATTTATCTATTTTCTTGTTTATTTGTTTTTGTTTATGGGACAAATCATTCCCAAAGATTAAAATTTTGATGCCCAACACTGGTTGCCAGCCCGTGGGGATCAGGAATGCCCTTCGGGCCATGTCGCGAACCGGCTTGGGTGACCGGTTCAGGGTCAACCTGGGTTGGTTCATGACAAAATAATATCAAAGGGGCCCTTGTTATTTGGGGTGTTCGGTAGATGGATATTAGGACTGTTGGGACTCGAGAGGTAGGTACATGAATGATGTCATGAACCATCACCCGTTCCGAACCTTGAGTCACCAAGGGTAGTCCGGGAATTGAGTTCTTGTCCCGTTATAATTTGTTTTGGATTGAGGGATGACAATAGAGGAAAACTGATGTTACATAATGATTTCAAATGGAGTAGTGACCCATGTGGAGTCCGCGTACAATTTTTAAGTTTCTCCTAGTCATTAAAGCTTAATTAGGGCATGACCCACTACCATTTTTCTTGGTTAATCATGACTACTAGTCCCTCCCTTCGGTGATTTGATGAAAGTTGAGTTTTTTTTTGGTTCTGGTTGGTTTAAGTACATTCCTGAAAATGAAAAAGGGTTTTTGAAATGAGAATTATTTCTTTTAAATGGATTTAAATTTGTGAAATGGATTTTTAAAACTAAAATCTCTTGGTCTAAAAATCCAGTGTTTTCTTGGAACTGGTAGATATATGGTTTGGGTGTAACCTCAGGTACTCTTTATGAACATTTGCACATGTGAGAGAATGCATGGGAAGTCCATGTTGGTGCATATGGATGGAAGTGAATGAAGACATGTGAAATGTTTCATGGGATTACTGGGGTGTGTACTTGGAATTAAAGGCTTGACCTTGTTTTTTTATAAAGTGATTTTAAAATAGGGAAAATGATTTTTAGAAATTGAATTTGGTTTGAAAAGTGGGTTTCGTATTTGGAAGTGGCCTTGAAAGAAGGCAATTTTGAAATCTAAAATGAAAAAGGATTTTTTCTGAGTTGTGGTTGTATTTGATTGTTTCTTTTGAGCTAGTTGTTTTGGATGAAGGTGATTTCTTTGATGTTTCTTTGGCTTGATATTAGTTTTGGTTCTAGGTTTTATATGTTGTTCACAAAATGCCACCTAGAAAGGTCCCCAAGGTTTCTGATAAGTCGTGCCCAGTTTTTGGTCCTTCTAGGACATTACCTATCCTTCACGGTGATCAGGATCCATTAGAAGCAACAGAATGAATTGAAGGGGCCAAGCGTGTCTTTAGGGTTTTGGGAACTCCCAAAGCTGTTAGAGTGCATGCTGTTTTGGGTTTGTTTGAAGGTTTTACTCTAGACGAATGGGAGTTGTTCGCTCTGCCATCACTACAAGTTGGGATGATGTGGAATGTCTTTAAATCTGTCTTCTCCTGATGGTTTATACCTGAATAGGTGAAGATAAAGAAAAGGGAAGAGCTTATGCGTATTCAACAAGGCCAACAGTTGGTAAAGGCATATGTTGACCATTTCAAGGAGCTTGTGTCCTTTTCTCCAGAGGTAGCATCATAGGATTTGATAAAAGACTTCTCTATTCATTGGGGGTCTTTTTCCAGAGATCAAGGATCTTGTGCTCCTTTATAAATACCATCATTTTGAGAAGATGGTGGATGAGGCGTTCCTAGATGAGTTGGTCTCTGAAGCGCAGGTGCTTGGAAATCCAGTGAATCCAGTTGCTCGTGAAGGTTCCCCATCTGGCGAGCAAGGTGTTCCAGAAGGACCTATTTCTAAAGAGTTGTCTGTAGTGGTTCTGAATTCTAGTTTGTCGGACAGTTTAGTGATGTTCCACCAGTGTGGTTGGTTCAGCCACGTAAAGCCGTCATGTCGCATCCCTTCGAAGACGTGCCATCGTTGTGGGTGTCTGGGTCATCTAGAGATGTTTTCTAGGAAGCGTTGCCTGAAGATGACACTGTGATTGAAGGATTCTAGTGCCTGACTATGAGGTATTAGATGATTCAGCCATTAGAACCCTAGCCACAGGTATTGGGGTGAAGCTCGCATGCAGTCAAGAGTTTCCAGGGGTGTGAATCCTTGGTACAGGTTTTATGTTCCGTGTTTACAATGAAACATTTAAAGTCTTTTAATTATTGTTTCTCTACTGTTGAAGTTCTGACGTTGTTGTAGGTCCATTGTTTCATTGAGAAGTTATAATGGAAATCTTCTATTGTAATACAAACAATTCTGTTTGTCTGATCATGGTTTTATAAATTTTTCACTTTTCCTAAGTGTGTTTGGCCCCTTTCTGGGTTGATCATGGTTTATCGGTGTTTATTTGGAGATGAAAGTGCTTGCAAAGGAGTTAAAGCTTGTAGTTATACTTGGTTTTACTGTCTAAGTTAAGTTTTTCTTAGGGGTTTTCACTAGTATTCAGAGTTTTGGTCCAGGTCGAGAGTTTTAAGGTTCAGTGGGGGTGTTCGCTCGTGCTATAGAAGAAAGTTTGGATTGGTTGGGAGCTCCCATGTCGCCCCCCTTCTCGGGGTGGTATGTTTGAGTGTTAGATTTCCGCACTAGTTGAGTTCTTATGGTGGGGAGAACCCTCTCATGTTCTCCCATTCTCTTATGTTTTAGTTTCTTTCGATTTCAATCGGACATGGATTCTTGTTTTGTCTATTTTTCAGCTGGGTGACTTTCTGGGGGCAGAAAGTATCTATGGTGGGGAGAATTGTCACACCCTCCTTTTTAAACTAATTTTTTTATTTTATTATTTGTTGGCTCTGGGTCCCTATGCCAATGTCCAGAATGGGCCCCGATTTAAATTTTTTTGACATTAAATAAGTTTAGTGGGTTTCAGACCTATGTGCGGTCACCGCTCAGTGGACGGTAGCTGTGTCGTTAGATCAGGTGTTGCGCAAATGTTTAACGATTAAAATAAATAATGTTTTATATAAATAAGGTAGGTTGAATATTTTAATTTTAATAAGAAATCTTTTATTATATAATTAATAATAATATTATTACTAAGGTGTTATTATTATTATTATTCTTTATATATTATTGTTATTATTCTTCATATTGTTACTTTTATTATTATTATTTATGTTAGTACTATTATTATGGTATTATTATTAGTTATATAATAAAATGAAAAAAATAAATAAAAGCACCTAACCCTAAATCTCGGATGCCCCCCAATCCTCCGTTCTCCCCCCCCTGTGCCATGTCATGCACCCCGATCTCCTGCGCAAGCCGCGCACAACAGCCTCACCGGTGCCCTCGCCACTCGCTCCGGCCCTCCACCTGCACCTGCCTTTTCCCGGAGGTCCTCAACCTCTGCTCCACCCCAATGCTAGCACCTCCTGTGATCGCCTTATCCATCCCGTCCCAATTCCACCTCCCTGCCCTCTGCGCTCGTCCGAGACCTCGCACCCCTGCCATTTTCGGTACCTGTCACCTAGCCTCAAGCCAGCTCCGACCCTCTACTGCGATCCACCTCCCTACTCGCCCCCTTTGGCTTGCCCACCCAGACTCCCATCCCAGCAGTGCCACCCCAAGCTTCACCTAGCTCTGGCTTCGCCCTGCCTCGCTGCACCAGCAACCTCCGACAACCCCGCCTCTCCTGCACCACACTTCCCGACCACCACACCTCTGACGAGGTCATGCCCTGGCCTCCTTCGGTCCAACCAGCCCACCTCCAGCCTCCATCCTTCCGGCCAACCCACCTCCAACAAGCCCGCTTCTCCCTACTGTGTCTCTGGCCTCCCACACTCTCGCCCTCCACCTTGCGCTGGCTAGCGGTGCACCTGAAAATCGGCGTGCGGCTCACCCGGTGGTCCCCCTTTCCGATGCATGCCCCTACTTGCGACCCCCTCACCGTTTCCCTTAAATGGAAGTACGAAAACCCCCCTGTCCTCCTTACTTCAGACCCCACCATCTTTACCATGTCCCGAACTCGCTCCCGCCTTTCTACGCACCTCCACACGACATCCCTTTATCGCGTCGGCCAAACCCCCCTGCTCAAGTATAATTATTTATTTAGTTATTTGTTTATTTATTTTTCTCCATTTAACTTTTGGTGTTTTTTATTTGTTTTGGTTGAATCATGATACATCGATTTGTATTTTTTACATTCTTCTCATTGTCTAGGGCATGCAAATTTTCTGCTGGGTGTTGTTCGTCTTTTTGCGGATGCGTCATTATATCCGTGCTCGACTTTTAGGTAGGTAAATCCTCATTTTTCCTTTCCGAATAAATCCATTTAATGATTGTGTGTTTTAATTGGTTCTTTTACTTGATTTTCACCTCTACAAAATAATTTATTTTCTTGTGAAATCATTTATACTTTGTTTGGACTATTTATGGAAATTGTTAGAAACTAGTTACTTTTTTATAAAAGTGTTTGTAAATTGGTTGAGTTGTATGTATAATTGTTCATAAATTATTCGGTCTGTTAATTAAATTTTTTATGAATTGTATCAACTGTTCATGAATATTTTTAATTAATTTTTTGGTTCATTATAAATTTTCAAAGGGCGAGTTTAACTCTTTTTCTTGAAGTCTTGTTCTGTTGGTCTTGAAAAAGTGATTTTGGTTGTGTGTGTGGTGTGGGTTAAGATTTAAAAGGTGAGAGAGTAGTTATTCAAAGGGTTTGGTTATGCAATGATTTATAAAATGGTGTTCTCTTGTGAGTTGGTGAAATTGAGAGGCAAGCCTCTGTTTTATCCATTGAAAGGTTTTACCAAATGAATAACTGATTTATTTGATGATGCTTGGAATTCAAATCATGGGTGAAAAGTGTTTAGGCGTATGTTTTGTTTTTCAAGAGGATTTTGGGGTGTGTGTCAACATTGAAGCTTAAAGGGGTACTTAGAGTGGTTTTGAAATGTGTTTTGGTGTGAGTTTGAAAATGGTAAAGGCTCGTTTGGTAGCGGTAAAATGATTTGGTGTGCGTTTTTGAACCTAAGGGCCCATTTGTCTTTTCAAATACAAAAGCGATGTCTAGGGTTGTTTTCTAAGAGCTTTTGAAATGTTTTCATAAAGGAATTTGATTATGAAAAACTAGAGGATCAATTTATAACTTCAAGTGTTTAATAAAGTGCTTTTGATACCCGAATGATTTTGACGGCCCGGTTGGAACTTTGTGTGTTTGAATTGTATGCATATATATAAGTATATGGGGTGCTCCTGTCTAGGGTAACCCTTATGGGTGAGCACACAGAAAGTGTCCGTTTTTGGGGAAGGAAAGTGCGGTGAGATGAATCACGCATGCGAGGGCCTTCCTACTTACACGGTACTATTATAACCACCATGGGTTCCTGGGTGTCTTTTAGACATCGAGTGACGGTTCTTACTAACCCCGATTAGATGGGTTGGTACCCCTGGATTTGTTATTAGGCCAAGAAGGCTCTACCACTGGATTGGTCAGTTAGGGTGGCCAATTTGTTATAGACTTAGGAGATTCACCATACGCCAACAGGTGGTTCCGAAACTGAGTACGTCCATGGGTATTCTAGGGATTTTTAGGATCACTCATGGTTACTGGATTATTTTCATTGCTTGTTTACTTTCTGTGCACTAGTTTTGTTTACTTTCCGTGCACTAGTTTATTTTCAGCTTTCACTCTTACTCATTTTAATCTAGCACAACATTGGTATATTCTATTTTGGATTTTATTTATAAAATGTCAAATGATTTTGGAAGATGGTATGTAATGTGTGTTGGGTTTTTAAATGGGAAAAACGTGTTGCTTATTTTCAAATGTGAAAACCCTACTTTTATAATTGTATTTCAAACTTGCATTAATGGATTGTTTCAGGAAAGGAGATGTTGGATTCTGTGGTTTATCATGAAAAACCTACTGAGAATCTTTAATGATCACACCTATCTTTATCATTTCAGTTGCAGGTTTCCTTGCTCAGGTTTTCTAGGATGAGTTGCTCGTTATTGGAGAAAAGTCGGCCTTTGGTCAGAAGTTGACCTAAAAGGTCACGTGGAGGTATATTCAGTTTAATTTTCTTTCCGATGCTAGCGTTATGTTTATCGACTGTTTATATTTATCTATTTGCTTGTTTATTTGTTTTTGTTCATGAGCCAAATCATTCCCAACGATTAAAATTTTGATGCCCGACACTAGTTACCAGCCCGTGGGGATCAGGAACGCCCTTCGGGCCATGTCACAGACTGGTTTGGGTGACCGGTTTAGGATCGACCCGGTTTGGATTGTGACATAAGGGAAGGATAAAGTTGAGAAGAGTGACCAAATTTTCAAAACATAGCCACTATTGTCAATAGTGGGTATTTTTTTTTCTTTCAATTTTTGATTTTTTATTACTATTGATGGAAAAGTGAATTTTTTATATACCATGAAATGGTGATATGTGTTGAAAAAGAGGAAACAAAATAAATGATGTTCAATATACATGATAAAATTGAAGGACTAACAATCAAGAACAAATGCTCGGGGTAATTGAACTTTGCTGATTGAGTAAAAATAACTTCATCACTTTAAGGTAATTTTATTCCACAACCTTTGAAATTGATATGTTTACCTCACTAACTAGAAGTTTAAACTTGATAGTTAAATAATCTTGAAGTTTTCCACTTCAAGAATGATCAACAAGAAAAAGGCAATGAAGAAATTATCATTAGGAACCATCTCTCCAACCATTACTGATGTTTTTGAATTAAAAATTTGATGACATGAATTCAAAATAAATATCACCAATTGATCTTGTAGGAATGAAATTGAAAACTAAAGGTGTAAAAAAAATTTAAGTTAAGAATTATAATCAACCTCTCCAGTCAATTCTAATTATTGATGAAAAATAAAGCGATGAAGCAGAAAATTAAACCAATGGAATTCTATCCCCAAAACACATGAAATTCAGCCAACAATCATATTAAAAAATTGAAATTGAAATGATTCAATTACATAGTAAAGAAATTGAAAAATAAGGGAGAAGAAATCCCCCTCTCAATCATGTACTGTTTCTATGCTTCTGATCTCAAATGTCTCCAGGTCTCTGTCTTCCGCTGCTCTCTGGGTGTATGTGAGAAAGTTTCGAATTAGATCTCCCATGAATCATTGAATCCCCATAGAAGTTTCATGAATTTTAATTTTTATGTCATCTCTCTATTCTAACACCCATGAATTCTACTGCCTTCACCTGAGTGTGCTGGAGATCACCGAACACATGTTGCAGTCCTTCAACCCAATCTAACCGTATGTGACTCTTTCAAATCACCTCTAACTGAATCGTAACTTGAAGTTTCCATGGTATCTGGATGTGTTTTTTGTCCTCACTTGAATTTGCAAATAAAATTCAAAGAAAAATAAAAAGTAATTACATTTCTTGAAACAAAAACCTAATTAATTAATTAATTATTATCACAATTTATTATGTTAATTGATTTATATTTATTTAAAGTTATTTATTATTAAATTTTGTTAATTAATTTATTAAGTTTATAAATTATTATTATAATTAGATTAATATTAATATTTAATATTTATTTAATTGATTATATTATTTAATTTTTAAAAATCAATTTTATTAATTATTATTATTATTATTAAGTTTTGTTTTTATTTTAATTTTTTAAAATTAATTTATTTTATTATTTTTTTACTTCCTTGTAAGAGGATCGTGTGTGTGTGTCGGGGGGTGGGAGCTAGGGTTAGATCACGGTGGGTTTAAGAGGCCCTCATCCACAATGGCGGGATCTTCTTTCCCTCCTCCGTAGCTGCTTACGGCACCGACTCCTCCTAGAACGACGATCAACGATGGTGATCTTCTGCTGTGTCGGCTTCAATTGATTCAAGAGGTGATTATAGATCATCATATATAAGAAGTGGTGATAGGTGGTGAAGGTTGTAGGGATTATATGATGGATTCAGCATGGCTACGGAGATTTAGATCGGTGGGAACCAACTTCAAATCTGAAGAAGGACAAGGTCGAATGGTGGAAAAAGATGGATCAGACTCCAATGGTGGTTTGATTTGTGTGAGGCTTGATATTTGGTAGTGAAAAAGGGAATATGTGTTTAAAGAATGAAGTACTATGGAGGTAGCTAATTTTTCTGGTTGTGATAAGTGAATGATGATGAGAATTGTAGTGGTGGGTGGATTTGGCTTTGATGCTGGAGGTGAGCAAAGACTCACCACTGGAGGTAGGGGTTCAACAATGGTGAGTGGGATGAGTGGTAGCGGGGAACAATGGTGGTGGTGACTTGTTGAGTCACATTTAGAGATATAATTGTGGTTGTGGTGGTGATAGTGAGTTGAACTACAATGGAGAGAATCATGCTGGAATACATACCCATTGTGAGGGAATATTCTAATTTATTCCACAAAGAGTTTCATGGTATTACTTCTGACCAAGAGTTTGAATTCTCAATTGAACTTATATATGGATCTCTACCCATAACCAAGTCTCCTTACAAAATGAACACCATCGAATTTGAATAACTAAATAATTAGTTCTAATATAATCCAAACACGAGTTTTATATCCATGAGTTCTTCACCATGGGGCACACCGACCCTCTTCATAAAAAAGAAGGATGAGAAAATGCACCTCTACATTGATTATTGTGAACTCAAAAAAATAATGATAAAAAAGAATCCCTTGCCACTAATTTATGACTTTTTTGATTAGCTAATTTGGTCCCATTACTTCTCTAAGGTGTACCTCTAGTCGATATATCACCAATTAAGGGTGAAGAAGGAAGATATTCCCAAGAATGCATTTAGAACAAGGTATATACTCTATGAGTTCATAACGATTCCCTTAGAACAAACTAATTATCCAAAAATATTTATATAATTAATGAATAGATTCATTATATATTTTGTCTCACCCAAATTTACCCATTTTTTAGGCTTAATTAGTCGCTTGTAGTGTAGCTTGGGTTGTCGAATCCTCAGAGACCTAAGAAGAAACCTACAAACACATACATTCTATGAATTGTTTTTGGATATGAAGTGGCCAACTTTGATTTGATTTTATATGGGTTTAGATGAGCACTAAGAGACCTTTGTGAATTCAAATTATTAGAAAGGTTTGATCCTAAGTTATTACAAGGGATGGATTAGATGAAATTCCTTTTTAACAATTTCAATTTCTTAGACTTAAGAGTGATTCATTTAAATAGATCAAAAAAAAATCATCACTTATTGGTTTAATAACAACACCAACCTAATTATAATCACATATACACTTAGAGGATCAATTTTTATGATCACTCAAATTTAAAGGTTATTATTATCACATTAAGTGTGTGGCATAAAATTTAACAATTATAAAGAAGTATTACGATCATAAAACAAAACTCTCAATTAAAATAATTTATAATATAGTGATAAATAACATCCAATACAAACACTTTCTACTCCCTTGGATTAATCCATAATAAGGTTATCCCTCCATTGATGTTGTTCTTTCAATGGAAGTGGTAAGTAGACTCATGGGGGAGGAGTTGAAGAAGTGAAAACCAATGAACTAATGAAAAATCCATCACAGTTTGAAGGATTTATCTCTTTGTTTTATGAATAAATTCACACGTTAATAAAATGGAATCAATGTGTTAAAAAATGATAATAAAAAAAAAATAAGAATAAGTTTTATTAAGAAGCTAAGGCGATTCGAGCAACTTACAATTTGAAGAAATGAGACTACAACATCAAAGTGGTTTACGTCAATAGTTTCATTGTGTTCAATGCATAAAATATTTAGTGGGTGATGGATTTTGGATTTGAATTTTTAATTTTTAATTTTGAATGTGAATTGTGAATCATGTGGGTTCCCACTAACCCATTAAAAGTGGTTTATTTTTAAAATACCAAATAAATAATTTTTGAGGATGAGGATTACAACATCAAATTGGTAGTATAAAATTAAAACGAAAAAAACACACAAATATCTTTAAATCCTCCAAAACCACTACCTTAAATAGGATTTTTTAAGACTTAGTTTTACCCTCCAATAATGGAAATCACCCAAATTAATGGTGGTAGGACTAGGTGGGTGGAAAGTTAATGGAGAGAAAACATTTCCACCCTTGACAATAATCTAAGCCAGCTTGCATCCACCAAGAAAACGTTCCAAAAAGAGATTTTAGATGGACAAATTATGGTGGGAAATTGAAGAATAAAATTAATCTCTAAATTTAACCTATCATCCTATAAATTTTAAGACCAAATAGATGTTGGGTTTTTGAGATATGGTCGAAATGGTGGGATGTTTTTCTGGGACATATAATCTGGCCCATAATTTCATCTTCAACTTGGGATGCTAAGAACTACATCCAAACATCATAATTAGATTGATAAACTATTTAATGAAATGTTCCTAGTATTTTCTATATCTCCAGTTCAAATTTTATAGTCATTGGGCTTGTATCTTGGCCTATAAATTCATTTTATTCAGTTGTTGTCCAGTTCACTTCTACCAGAATGCATTATCATGAAATCCCACTATGGTCATATTGAAATGTGATTATTCAAGTGATCTAGAAGAATTAAATATTATTAATGGAATCAGAAGACTGGAATTGAAATATGAATATAAAATCAAGGCCATTGGGATTTTTAGCAGGTCTTAAAAAATCTATCATGTAATAGTGCATTTTAAGAAGGAATTACAATCATAATGTGAAATAATGTTTAATTTGTAAATTTCACTAAAAACGATGTTTGTGAATAATGAAGCACATGAAAATTATATATATTAATAGTGAATATTATCCAATTTAAGTGGCTAATCACACCCCAACTTGACTTTTTCTATTCCTGAGAAAAATTTATCTCAAAAATATGAAATTTGAATTCCCTTTTCTAAAAACATTTTAATATAAAATGCTCACCAAAAGACCTCATACCAAAAAATTTATAAAACCCATAAAAATAATTTAAAACAAGCTAGGTCCAGAAGCATATCCTAAGCCCAATCCCATTCCTTTTTTCAAATTCATCACTACATTTCATCCAATTTCAATTAATCATGATTATGTGTTGTGCATCAAAATAGACATGGGGGTTTATTTTTATTCTAGAAAAAAATATGGAAGCACTAGGTGGAATCACATTTTAATATTAATATGAGTATTCATTTTTTTTACTTTTACCATGGTAATTGAAATTGAACCTAATCAATTCAACCCCTGTAGCGAGAATTTGTCGATGATTCCCAATCTCAAAGACCTTATGGAACCAAGTGAATTCCACATACTCGAGCATATTCTAGAGTTAAATCAATAAAAAATAAATTCAAATTACCAAAAATAGAGATAAAATTTCCAAATATGATCCATAAAACTATGGATTCATGATCCCTAAATTCCAAAAACCACATATTAGGTCAATCCATTTTTCTACTCACAAATTTGTGGTTGTTTTTTATGTAAATTTTTTTCATTTATTTTTTTGAATACCCATGTTAAAATTAAAATATTAAACAAACCTATGCTATTTATTATGCAACCCTAAGAACTATAATTAATAACTCACAATCCAAAGGATGTGTATTGTTATTTTTTTATTAATTGGATGAAAATATAAATGGAAAAAAATTTCATTAGACAACCACACTTTACAAAATTTATGTTCATGAACTTAAACATGGATTAAAATTAGAATCAAGGAATGAAAAATTATTTGATATTTAGTTTCAAAGTTTAAAATGTGTATTATCTTGTTCAAGGTTAAATAAAGTTTTACTTTCATTAACATGAATTATTTTTAATTTTTTTATTATTATTTATACACAAAAAATGAATTTTTAATTTAATCCCCCCTAACTTAGAATAACACTATCCTTAGTGTTTAAAGAAAATAAAATTTATAAGGGGGTATAAATACATGAGAGGAGTTCAAAAAATAAAATTTGAAAATGAGTTATGGAAAAATGTAACCTAGTGGTATACTGATGAAGGTCATTCCACAAAAAATTGATCCTTCGTTCCCCATGTCACTCATGGTATCTTCGTAGTGGATGGTAGAATGGTTTGGAATTTATAGATGTATATGATTTCCCTAAAAAGAAACTTCAACCTCAATAGCCCCTTCTTATCACACACAAACTAAATTAGAAACCATGTAAACCCGAAGATGTTTATTTAACTAAGAACAAATAAATAAAAAAAGGAAAGGACAAAAAAAACATACCTATTAATTTTGAAACTCCAAATCTTGATTCAATTTATAGGTAAAGGATGAGTTTCCTCTTATAATGATCTTTTTTTAATGTCATTATCCCAAAATAGACCCTAAATATATCAACTTTTTTATGGTTGGATTAGTTAGATCCTCGATTCTTTCATGTTTATTGAATGATTCAATGAATGGTTTTAACCTATGACCATTGAATTTGAATACCTGATCACTATTGGGATCTTGAATCTCTACTACCCAATAGGGGTACACATGATGCACTATGTATGAACCTGGCCATCTAGACCTTTACATTCCTAGGTGTAAATGAAGTTTAGAACTATACAAGAGCATGAATTTTCCCAGTTCAAAGTTTTTGAATTTTATTTTACTATATTGGTAGGCTAAAAATATATCTTTATAAATTCTTAAATTTTAATAAGTATCCATTCTAAGTTCCTTAAGTTAATTAAGATCTAATTTTCTCTTTGTTTTAGCCAAAAAATGTGAAATTTTATTTTTTTGAATACCCAAAAGTCTTTATATTCAATTTCAATAGGTAAATGTCACGATTTTATATAAAAAACTATATTTTGACATTCCTAGTATGGTTATTAATGTAGTATTATATTCCCAAAGGTCATCTAAAAGTTTCTCAGAAAAATATTTCCTTGAGGGATTGGATTTTTTTTCAAGAATTTGTTTAATTTCTCTATTTTCTAACTCGTCTTGATCATTGGTTTGAGGATGGTAGGAAGTGGAAACTTTGTGATAAATCCCATACTTATACATGAGTGCAGAGAAAATACCATTATATAAATGGGTTCCATGAATTCTGATGATAGCCCTAGGAATTCAAAATCGATAGAATATGTTCTCTTTCAGGAATTAGATCACAACATTATGGTCATTGGACTTTTTGGGAATATACTCAACCCATTTTGAGATATAATCAACAAATAATAGAATATATATATATATATATATATCCCATATATTTTGGTAAGGGTACCATGAAATCAATTCCCCAACAATCAAATACTTTGATGATTAGAATGGGAGCAAGGGGCATTTTATTCCTTCTGGTTATGGATCCTAATTGTCGACATCAAGGAAAACTTTGGAAGAATTTATAGGAATCATTATCAAGGTTAGGAAAGTAGAAACTAATTTTTAGGACCTTTGATATGGTTTTATTTGTGGAAAAATTTCCTCTACATGTCTCTCCATGAAATAATTTTAGAATGACCTCTTGCTCAGACTCAAGAACACATCTCCTAATGATTTGATCAGGACATAAATTTAAGAGGTATGGATCATCAAACACATAGTGTTTGAAATCATAAAGGAATTTCCTATTAACTTGGGTCCCAAGTAATGTTTAAATATCACTCGTAACCAAGTGGTTTTCTATGTTAGCATACCATAATCAATCACTCACAAAATAGAGGTGCTCATTGGGAAATAAATTAGACATAGAAAGGTGATGTGAGTTTTATTTGAATTCAAACCTATAGAGGTGACACGCTAAAAAATTTTCAACACCATTTTACCCTTAATGGTTAAATAAAAGACTTGAATAATAAGTACCCACCTAATAAATCTAGACTTGGAGTCTTGTTTTTGGAAAAGGTATTTTAGAGATGAATGATCTGTGAAGACAATGACGGGGGATCCTAAGAGATAAGACCTGAATTTCTCCAAGTAAAATACAATATAATGTAACTCTATCTCAATGGTGGTGTAGTTTATTTGTGCATCATTTAATTATTTACTTTCATAATAAATGACACATAGAGTTTTCTCATAACATTTTCTCAAGATATCTCCTACATTGAAGTCACTCGCATCACACATGTGTTCAAATGAAAGTTTTAAATTGGGAGATTACATGATAGGTGGATAGATAAGAGATGACTTG
The DNA here is from genome assembly GCA_963277665.1 of Viscum album. Lineage (NCBI taxonomy): Eukaryota > Viridiplantae > Streptophyta > Magnoliopsida > Santalales > Viscaceae > Viscum > Viscum album. The sequence goes on along the minus strand of CAUJRU010000376.1, from coordinate 714,703 downwards.
AGTGTTGAGAATGATTCCTCATAGATTGTTTCCATATAAATGTAGAATATTTCACCAAAAAAGCACAAAGTGGTTAGGAAATAGAGCTGAAGTTCCTAATGAACCTTATATAGGAACTAGAATGTCCTAACAAGGACCTCACTTAATTGATAGTTTTTGGAGAGGGAAGGTGATTAATGATATCAACCTTAGATTTATCAACTTCAATCCCTCTACTATAGACCATATAGACAAGAATAAGTCCTTCATTTACCATGAAATAATATTTCCCAATTTAAGATGAGATTATTATCCTCATATCTAGAAAAAAACCTTTCAACATTTATAATTCATCCCTCAAATGTATCTCCAAATGTAGAGAAGTCATCCATAAATACCTCTAAAACATCCCCCACCATGTCAGATAAGATTCCCATCATGCACCGTTGGAAGGTACCAGGGGCATTACATAACCCAAAGGGAATTTACTTGAAGGTAAGTTATGAATATACAAGTCAAGGTTGTTTTTCCTTGATTCTATAGGGAGAAATTGATTTAATTATACCTTGATAATCCATCTATGAAGTAGTAGAACTCATGACCCACCCCTCACTCGAGGTCTTAATTAATGAAGGGAAATGGGAAATTTTATTTCTTAGTGCATGAGTTTAACTTCCTATAGTCAATTCACACTCTACATACACTAATAAAACTTATAGGAAAAAGTTAACCATCCTCATTGGTGATCACAATGATTCTATATTTCTTTGGAACAACTTGAATTGGGATTACCCAGTCACTCTCAGCAATGGGGTAGATGATACCCGATTTCAACAACATAAGAAGTTCTTTCATTACCACATGAATAATATTAGGATTGATTCTCCGATGAGGTTGACAACATGGTTTCGAGTTAGATTCAAGAACAATAATACGTGTTCTAATGAGTGGGATAGTCCCAATAATATCATAAAGGGTCCATCCAATTGAATTCTTATGCTTTCCTAGGACATCCAAAAGCATCCTCTCTTGATTGGATTCAAGGGAAAAAGAAATTAAAATAGGAACGGTTCTATTATACCCTAATAATTAATACTTTAGTAAAGAATTTAGGACCTTAAATTTGAGATCATATCAATTAACACTTTCAAAATATGGATGAAACCTTTTATCGAAATCGGTTTTATTTTCAAAATTTCTTGACAGAATTGGTTCCTTTTGAAACGAATATTAAACCACCACATTGGCTAGACTAGTGTTAGGAATGGGTATAGAATCAATTTTTTTGATTTCACCAATGGTATCATTGATTTTTGATCCTAAAAATTCATCAAGGGAATTGTTTGAAAGATATTTAATCCAAGGAGAGAAATTTCCCTCATATGAACAGTGGAAATCAACCTCATCTTGACTTATAAATCCTTTAATAATTACCCGATGTTACTCTGGTTCAAAATCAACAACACATATCCAATTAAACTCATGGATCTATTTATTACCCCCAATTTTATAGTTTTCATTATATATTTTTAGATTGAGGATCATGTTTCCAAAGGTTATTTTCATGTTCCAATTCCTAATTCAGATGACTGAGTTGATTGTAGCTAAGAAGGGATGACCAAGGATGATGGGGGTTTTCTCTATAGGTCATAATCTTGGGTGATTTTAAAGGACAATGAAGTCAGTAGGGTAAATTAAATTTTCAACTTTCACCAAAACATTTTTTAAGATCCCCTTAAAAACTCAAACACTACGATCAACAAGTTGAAGAGTCATCGATGTGGGTTAGAGCTCCTCGAACCCTAACTAACAATATAAGGAACATGTAATGATGTTCACACTAGATCTTAGATCAAAAATGTATTTCTAAACTTTATTCTATCCTAACTAAAAATTGATTTTTGAAAACCTTGGGTCTTTCAACTTAGGAGGAACGATTCCTTGAATGGTGGTACTCACATTAACATAAAAAAGGACTTGATTTTTATGGGAAATTTTTCTTTTTAAAGTAAAAAATTACAAAAGGTAATTTGGGTAGGTAGGAATAGTTTGTATTTAACTGAGAAGTGGAATGTTCGGATTGACCTGAAAGAAGATTTCACTCAACGTGTCATTCAATTATGGTTTAGATTTTCCTCTCATGTGTTGAGGTAAGGGAGAAAGTTATTTTATTATTTTGTGTGGTTGTGGTTACTTCACATTATCATTGGTTTTTTAAGAATTTGAGGGTGTTTATTCATCATTATCATGTGATGTTGAATCTTTTAATGGTTCTATAATGGGGTTTTTATATTTTTCAATGGATTTCCCACTTCTTAAGACAATCAATGATTTTATTTGTTCATGAGTAGTTTGTGTGAAACTGGATTCTACCCTTAAGGTTTAGGATGGTACTGCCAAAGTAGGAATGGATTAATTTATAGTTTTAATGGATTTTAGTTCATGTTTAATATATTATACTTCTAATTTCATTTTATATATTTGTTTACACTACTATTAAAGGATTTAGAGAGGGACAAACTAGGCATGGGCTTGTGCTAGTTGGTTTATCCAAGGAGGATAATTTGGTTGTTTCATTGGTTTTTGAATGGGTTGTTGGATGTGTTTTTGGTATTGTATAGGTGGATTTTGATATTGGATTGGTTTTGGTTGGAACTGGTTATGGTTTTGAAATTTTTTGGAGGGTAGGGTTTTGGTCTTTATGGATGACTAGGTTTTTTGATGGGTTGTTGGTTATCTTTCTAAAGGAATCCTGGATGGTCATTATACCTTAGGTTGAAAGTGTTTTAGTACTGTGTATTTTGAAATTTTAGAGCATTGAACTATGATATTGGTCCTCCTAAAAGAACATATTTTATGGAAGGTATGGTTGTCCAGTTATCTATCTTGTGGTCATGTTTTTCACAAATTGTGAAATCAAGCTCAACAGTTTGGATTTCATGTACCTTCATACGACTGATCTCCTCAAACTTTCTAGTGAGTGCAAAACGTTTTTCCCTAAGGATTTAATCTTACCTAAGGGAATGAATTCCACAATATTTTGGTGGCTTCTCATATTAAGGTGATATTACCCATTCTTGGTTTTTTTAGATACACCTTCTAGATACTCGTAAGTATCATCTGGGGATTTGTTTTTGAAGGTTACATTACACATCATGTTAATGATTTTTTTTGTTTCACATAATCAACCCTTCATAGAAAATTCGAACTTGTTATTGAATTGAAAATATATGGTTAGGTACCATTTTTGAGTGTGTCTTTGAACCTTTCCCATGTTTCATAAAATTACTCCTTTTATTTTTAAAAAAAAATTTTGATGACCTTTTTAAGTGAAATTATTTTTTGACGGGGGATGTATTTTTTTGTAGAATTATCTTTGAAATTGTTCCTAGGAGTGGATTGATGTAGGTATTAGATTTTTTAAACAATTATTCGCTTGATCCTTCAGTGATAATGGAAGTATTATCATCTCATTTGACTCAAGTTGATGTGGTAGGTACCTGGTTTCAACAATGTCTTTTAACTCCTTGACATGAAGGTATGGAATTTCCGACTCTATCCCATGGAAGGTTGGAAGGTGGTTTAGGATATGAGGTTTGAATACATAATGGGATTATACTAGGGCAGTATTCATAATGCAAGAGGGTTTATTGGTCTAGGAATTTGTAAGGTATTCTTTCACAGTTTGATCAACAACATTCCCCAAGTTTGGGGCTACCTCATTAGGATTTCAATTTTGGTTACCACTTGGGTTTATGAGTTTGTTTATTTGAAGAAACTAAATTAAAATGGGATCAATTTTTGAATCTGGAGTATTTTTAAGATTAGGATCTAATTTAAAGAGAACCCTATGTGTGACTGAATCACTATCCCTAGGACTATCTACCCTAACTAGACAGTTTGATAGTCATGGGTATTGTAAGGACACGACCCTAGTTGCCCAGAGTCGATGCCTTATTTGATTAAGTTGGCATAAATACAAGGAATACGAATCCCGAAGGACCAAGTAGTTTAGTATTATTGGAAAAAAGTTACATACATAATTTGATCATTAAAACATGAAGGAAAAAAACAACACTAATTTATTCCACTAGCAACATCATGTCTCCTAGATTAAGCTTGTATGTCATTCATAATTTACTTCTTCATATCCTGAGAAAAATGAGACATAAGAAAGGGTGAGATCAAATGCTCAGTAAGAGTAAGCAATACAGCAGAAGATAATATAAAAATTATACATGGTGAATAATTGAAAACACATTCCTTAAATAATAAACTTGAAACACATTATGGAAGGTATAAGAGCCGAGTAAATAACGCCATAATAAAACATAATCATTGGTATTATATTAGTTGAATAACCACATGAACTTTCAATTACAAGATTCATAAAGAGGGAAGTTCATATTATGGACATTCCGAATCATTTTTTTCATGGCCTCAGCCAAGACATCTAGAGATTAAGGCCTCGGCCAAAATCCATATCACATTGGGAAAGGCCTCGGCCAATTCCACATCTATTTGTCTCATGAGACCTACCGATGCATCGAGGGGATATAAAGGGCCCCACCCGTCACATAATAAGTCCAATTAATTCCTCATATGATCAGGTATAAACATAAACAACATATAAATTCATATTGAAACTATCATATGAAATGTAACAAACTTTCCCTAATTATTGAACATAAACACTAACCATTCAGAATAATATGGTGAATGGTTTTAGGACAGATCATCCAAAATAGAGTTAGTCATAAACCGTTAATTAAAATATGGTATATTAATTCATAAATTATTAAACCCAATAATACAATGGAATCAACAAGAGTGTTGAATTAGACGAAAACACTCTTATAAAATCATTAAGCAATTCTTGAGATAAATACTCTTTTATTTTGAAAAGAAGATTTCTTTTGGAAAAATCTTTTTATAAAACCAGAAGTGAGGTAAGATAGTATTTTCATAATAAAATGAGTGATTTTATAAAGATAAAGGTTTACAAAAACAGATCATAGAGTGACCTTGAAAATAGGAAAGAATTTGAGAAATCTCCTTGAATCAGGCTTGTATTTTGGAAACAACTTTGAAAGTTCCTTTAAAAATGTGTAATTATCCATAAAATAAGGAAGGGTTCTGGTTTGTACACATATATATGATAATCACACAGAATATATGATGAGTACATAACAATACATAATAATTTCATTGAGGTAATTAGACAATGAAAGTATCCCGAATGAAAATGGAAGTTCGGGTGGAAAAACCCTTACCTTAACTCCAAATGTGTTCTTATCTAAAAATTAAGCTCCTGGAATATGAAATTATACTTATTAATAACTTATTTAAAACCTATTATACATTCATTTATTTTATCATAATTCTTTTTAGTTCATTTATGTATTTATTGACAAGTTATTGAATTGAATTTCGTCGTTCTGGAGTGTTCGTTTCCTTTATTTTCATATTCGGTTTACTTGTTTTTATGTAATGGAGTTCATGTGGAAAGGTTATAAAAATCCTGGATTGGAACTATATATTTATTTATAATAATAAATAATCTTTAATTTTCATTTCTATCATTTGGTTATATGGAATGAGGATAAATCATTAGATGAGAACCACTTCGATTATTTGGCAGTATTTGGATTATTATGAACTATTTTTGTCATATAACTTAATTATATGTACATAATCTGGTTCCTGAATATTAATTAGGTTATAAAACATATATTATATTCTGGTTCAACCATAAATATGGTTTCATGACCAGTAATGAAGAATAAATTTTAGAACGAAACTTCGTCATCCACGAAGGCTATAAATTGGAACCTCTTGGAAGTTGATTTTGTTTATAAAAATAAAAGGGAGGGAGTAAGAATATTTATGATTGGACTTCCATTAACATGAAATAAATCCAGTATATATATGTTACTGGAGTTATCATGATCATTTGTATAGAGGAGGTGAGGAGAGAAAAATAAAAGAGATGAACTTTAAAATAAAAGAAAAGTTAAAAGATCCCTTATGAAAATTCGGCAGCCTAACGACGTCACTTGAAATTTCATAAAATAAAATGATGAGAAAAAAAGGGTATATCATCATATTGAAATAAAAATTACATTAAGAGGAATGAATAAAATCAAACTTCAATATATGAGAAAGGAATTTCAAATAGATATCATAAAAGAAGTATCAACTTAAAGAAGAGAATGAAGGATTCCCTTACCTTGTAGAATAAATCCTAGATCTTAAAGGTTGGAACCTTGGGGGCTTAAGAAAACATTTGGAGGACTCTTAGAGAGGTAAAACCACCATATATTAAAGGATGATGGATTTGGAATGAAATAAAATGAATGGATGAGTGGGTATTTATAAAAAAAGAGGGGTAATTTTTTAATAATTTCAAAGGGACACCTCATTAGTGGTTTTTGCCAAAAAATGGGCTTGCCCATGGTATTTTCCCATGCTTTAAGCCACTTGGGACACCTCATGTCATAAGTTACTATAAAAAAGTCGACCATCCTTTTATTTTAATTATTATGTCATTAAACTACTGAATACTAAAAACTGTATTTTTCACTATTCACGCAAAATTCAAGTATTTTAGAAAAATCCCAAAAATTCACCCCTACCATTTTTCAACATGTAGAATTCAAAAGTGAAATCCATTTTTCAAAAATAACTTTCTAAATATTATTAATTTAATTTTTAAATAAGGTCACAGTTAATTCGAAAAATAACAATCTTGAAGTGCAATTAGTTTTATGTGACATTGGAAAATTGATTAAGATACCATTATCCTATTGCCTTAAGAAAATAAAATAATAATATTATTTAATATTCATAAGGTCATATTACTATTCATATTACTATTCATAAGGGTATTTTACTATTCACCAAAAATCAAGTTTGTTCTATCAGACTCCAAATGACTTACTGAACACAACTCTAGATGACCATTTCTTGAAATTCAAAACATAGAAGAGGATAGATTATAAAATTGCATTCTATATTTATTTTCAACACCTTGGGGTGTTACATTCTCCCCTCCTTACAAAAATCTCATCCTTGAAATTCAAAGAATATTACCTAAAAATATTGGGGTATGTATTTAACATAAGCTCCTCAGGCTCCCATGTTGCTTCCCCCATCTTATGGTTCCTCCATAGAACCTTTACGAGTCAAGTTGTCCGATTTCTCAATAATTGTTCTCTAGTATCAAGAATCTTGATAGGCTCTTCACAGTAAGATAGATCAGGCTCAAGTTACACTTCTTCATAAGTGAGTACATGTGTTGGGTCTGGCATGTACTTTCTTAACATTGACACGTGGAACACATTGTGAACCTTGGAGAGACTTGGCGACATTTCCAAATGGTAAGCTACGGCTCCAATTTAGTCCATAATTTCAAAAGGTCCTATGTACCCAGGACTCAATTTACCTTTCCTATCGAAACATATAACTCCCTTCCATAGAGAGACCTTTAAGAAAACATGATCTCCTACATGAAATTCCAAATCCTTCCTTCAGATGTCAGCATAGCTCTTCTACCTACTTTGAGATATTTTGATATGGTTCTGGATAATCTTCACCTTCTCCATTGTTTCTTCAACAAGTTCTGGGCCCACGAGATTTTTTTCACCAACATCGTCCCAACAAGTTGGTGTACAAAATCTCCTCCCATATAATTCTTTATAGGGTGCCATTTGAATACTTGAATGGAAACTATTATTGTAGGAAAATTCCATGAGAGGTAAATACTGATCCCACATGCCTTGAAAATCAAGTGAACAAGACCTCAACATGTCTTCCAATGTTTGAATAGTCCGTTCTGATTGTCCATCAGTTTGTGGGTGGTAGGCAGTGCTCAAACGAAGACCAGTATCTAGGGCCTTCTGAAGACTTTTCCATAATCTTGATGTAAAACGTGGATCACGATCAGAAACAATCGATAGGGGTACTCCATGAAGTCTCACAACTTCATTAACATATAGTCTTGCTAGATGTTCAAGTGGTAGATCTTCTCTTATAGAAAGAAAATGTGCTGACTTGGTAATTCGATCAACAATGACCCATATTGCATTGTTTATTCTAGGAGTATTTTGTAGTCCCATGAAAAAGTACATCGTGATATTATACCATTTCCACTCAGGTATGGGAAGAGGTTGCAATACTCCTCTAGGTTGTTGCCTTCCAGCTTTCACTTGTTGACAAACCATACATATTGACACAAAATCAGCAATCTCCCTCTTCATGTTGTCCCACCAAAAATGTTCCTTCAAATATCTATACATCTTAGTACTTCCAGGGTGTGTAGAGAAATTAGAACTATGAGAATCATCCAACAATTCCCTTTTTAGATCAGGTATATCAGGAACATAAAGTCTCTTCCCAAATTTCCAGATTCCATCTTCATATACGAATTCACTCAATCTCCCATCATTCACAGCTTTAGTCTTCTTTTGAAACTCCCTATCATCAGCCTAAATTTTTTTTTATCCTTTCTAGTAAAGATGGTTTGGAAACCATTTGAAAAAGCATTTATGTCTCACCTTCCATGGTTATTCCCATATCCATCTTTACTTGATCCATAAAAATAGGGTCCCTTGCAACTATCATCTTGCTCAAAACTCCATGATCCTTTCTGCTCAAGGCATATTCCACCTTATTTTCCTTCCCCGGGTGGTAGTGTATCGTGAAATCATAATCCTTGAGTAGTTCAAGCCATCTCCTTTGCCTCATGTTGAGTTCTTTTTGTGAGAAAATATACTTTAAACTCTTGTGATCAGTATAAATCTCACATTTTTCACCATAGAGATAATATATCCATATATTTAAACCAAATATTACAGCAGATAAATAAATATCATGAGTAGGATATTTTTTATCATGAATTTTTAGTTGTTGTGATGCATAAGCAATAACCCTATCATTTTGCATAAGGACACAACCAAGTCCTTTCTTTGAAGCATTACTATAAATAACAAACCCGTCATTCCACGATGGTAGAGTCAATATAGGAGCATTGACTAATATTCTCTTCAGTTCTTCAAAACATTCTTCACAATCTTTTGTACAAACAAATTTAACCCCTTTACATGTGAGCTTCATTAGCGGGTTAGCCAGTTGGGAAAAATTCTGTACGAAACGCCGATAATAACTTGCTAAGCCAATAAAACGGTGTACCTTAGTTATGTTTGTTGGCGTGGGCCAATCTTGGATTGCATTTGTCTTTGTAGGATCAACTAGGATTCCATCCTTAGAAACAATATGTCCAAGAAAAGAAATCTCCTGTAGCCAGAATTCAGACTTGCTAAACTTCCCATATAATTCATGTCTTCTAAGAGTCTTCAGGATAATGCGCAAGTGATTTTCATGTTCTTCGCAGATTTTGGAGTATACCAAGATATCATAAATGAATACCACTACAAAATCATCGAGATATTCCTTGAAAACTCTGTTCATTAGATCCATGAAGACAAAGGGTGAATTAGTCAATCCAAAAGGCATTACTGTAAACTCGTAATGCCCGTACCTGGTTCGAAACGCTGTTTTTAGAATGTCTTCCTTCTTCATGCTCAACTGATGATATCCAGATCGAAGTTCAATCTTTGAAAAGTATTGATCTCCATGAAGTTGGTCAAATAAATCATCAATGCGAGGTAGGGTATACTTTTTCTTTATTGTTATACCATTGATATCCCTGTAGTCGATACATAACCTCATAGATCCATCTTTCTTCTTAACAAAAAGGACAGGGGATCCCCATGGAGAAACACTAGGGTGGATAAATCCCTTATTACTCAATTCCTCTAGTTGTTTCTTCAGTTCCACTAGTTCCACATTGTCCATTCTATAATGGGTCTTCGATATGGGCCTTGAACCAGGAATTAAATCAATGGAAAACTCAATTTCTCGTTCTAGAGGATGTCCAGGTAAATATTCTGGAAACACATCAACATATTCTCTCACAATAGGTACATCCTCTATTTGAACATTCCTTTTCTCACCCACAGTTATTTCATTCTCTTCCTCCCCAACAATTGAATTTAGTTTAGCTACTGGGGGTGGATCTAGATAAGAATCAGGTGGTGACGATTCTGCTCTAAAGATAAAGTGTTCTTTATCATCGTCATCAAAAATCGTAACCTCCTTCTTCTTACAATAAATTTTTGCATCATGATCTGAAATCCAATCTATACCGAGTATTATATCGAATTCAATCATGGGTATGATGATGATATCAGCAGATAAAGTACATTTGTATACCCTAATGGGAACAGATTGATAGAGCTTTGTAGCAATGATACTTCCCTTAGGAGTTTTGACTGACAACTCCCTTGTTAAATCAAATTGGAAATACCTAATTTTCTTAGCAAACTGGGAAGATATGAAACAATGCGATAATCTAGAATCAAATAAAGCATTGTCTAAGCTCGAGGAAACGATCAAAGTACCTGCCACCACGTCATGAATAAATTCAACCTCTACAGTTGGGATCACATATGCTTGTCCTTGCTCTCTTGGCCTCTTCTGTTGCATATTTCCTTGAAGTTTTGGACAATTATTAGCATAGTGCCCTATCTCCTAACAATTATAACATTAAACATCATTGGCTTCCTTCTTTCCTTTGCAATCACCAGCAAGATGGCCTTTCTAACCACATTTTTAGCATACTCCTTTTCCTTTTAATCACGCACCGAGGTGTTTCCTTCCACAATTGTCACATGGTGGAAATTCAACTCTTCCCTTCTTCCCTGTTTCCTTATTTCCTTTCCCATGGTTTTTAGCATCCCTCTTCTTTTCTTGCTTTCCCTTAAAGTCATAAGACTTAGAGAATTATTTTTCTGTCTTTATGGCACACGAAACTATATCCTCATATGATGAAAAACTTTGGTAGACCAGTTGCCACCGGAGGAATGGATTTAGGCCATCAAAGAATCGATCAATTTTGATCCTTGGATTTTGTATATAGTCCATAACATGTTTTTCTAACCTTGTGAAGTTGGATTCATACTTGGAAACATTTTCATCCACCTTCTGCCTCAGATTCAAGAATTTTCTCTCCATATCTGCTCGCTGCTCTCGAGGGAAATATTTTTCTAATAATATTTCCTTAAAATCCCTCCATTCCATCGTTTCTATCTTTTACTCCTCCTTTGTGTTTTGGATTAATGACCACCACTGATCCGCATCTCCCGATAGACGATATACTTCCATTAGAACCTTCTCTCTTTCATTACATACCAAAATGAGAAATATCTTCTCAAGGGAACATATCCACTGCCTTGCTACAAACGGGTTTGTAGTCCCATTGAATGATGGAGGCTGTTGTCGCATAAAGCGATCTAGTATGGATCCTCCACATGGTGGATCCAGATAATCTATACGGGTAAGGTTATTATTCATAACCGGAGTAAGTTGTCCCAGTATAGTTATGAGTTGCTCAACACTAGTCACAACACCAGATCCAACATCATTATCTTACGTCGGAGGAAAATCCCTACAGGGGACACATGCATTCGTGCAATTTCCATTCCTTCCACTAGGCGCTATATCTAGATTATGTCATACACTATATTAGGTTATGAATCATAATGTATAATATTAACTTAAAACTACTCAAAAAAATTGAGATCCTATGCATGGATAATCCCATATTCACCAAAATGGTTTCTTTGAGGAATATTTACATTAAACTCCTTCATAATGGCTTTTAAAGAAAATATGAATTATCCTAATCATATCCCCCGGGAGTGTCGTAACCAAGAGTGCAGCAAGGCCAGTTTTCATGCACCAGTTCCTTGTAAGATTGGTATAGAGTATGAGGTTTACAACCTTTGATACCAATTATAGGATCGAAATAATGATGTATATGATCAATATACAAGAGGGGGGGGGGGGGTGAATTGTATACTTAAAAAATTTCCTTAAACAAGGAAAGATATAAGTTTAACAAAGTTAAACTAAGCAAATTCACAACACCTCTAATCACAATTGGAGAATTGGAACAAGGTATGAAGTTATAAACTTCAAGTTCTATGCACTTGCTTAAATCTGGAAAGTGATTATGAAAACCGGTTCGGGAAATATGGATCCGAAAATTGAAACTTAACTAAAGTTTACAATATGATATTCTACCTTAAAGTGTATAGAATCTAAATGAATCAGAGTACAAGTGTAAGGAAATATAAGAAGATTATACTTTCCTTATAATACAAAATGCAGTGGAAAAAAGTTGTAAAAAACTACAAGTAACAAGATATAAATCTTTTAACCCAAAGAGAAGGGTATCCAAAAACCTTGGATAAAGGTCCCTTGATTTATACTTTCAAGCAAGTCTGTCTTACCCACACCAGGGTAAGCCCTCGATATGAAGATCGGTGTCTCTGTCTTGCTATCCCCACAATCCCTCAACTTCAAGGTAGTTGGAACCTCTTTCTTCCTCAACAAAGAAGCCCTCGAACTTCAAGGTAGTCAGCACCTCTGTCTTCCTATCCCCGGAAGCCCTCGAATGTAATAACCAACATTCGAAGTTACATGAAGCAATCTGAACAAGTAGTTCAGTACGTACAGGGCATGAAAAGATTCTCTCTCTAGAAATCACCTTAACAGCGTGTGGTCTCTAGATCGATCAAATTATTATTGAAGTTCAGTCAAATGAGCTCCTATTTATAGGCTCGGTTGGAATGATCGGCTCCCTCCTCCAACGGTCATATTTTCCTTGAATTTTGGAGGGACCTGTACACGTTTCACTAAACCAATGGTTAATTAGAAACATAATGGACGACATCGTTTTATAAAAAAACATGTGTAACTGAAATCACGACATCGTTTTACAATGAAACAAGTGTAAGCATAAGCAAAACTAGAATTCAGAATGTAAGTAAATAAAAGTTCGAAGTCTAAACAAAATGGAATTTGGAGTCTATGTTAAAAAAATGTTCGGATTCTGTTTTATTGGAATTCGGAACCTGAAATCTGTAGAAGTACGGAGTCTGAATTTCTAAGGAAATTCGGAGTCTGGTTTCACCAGAGTTCAGAATATGAACTTGCAGAGTTCAAAGTAGAACTAGTAAAAGTTCGGAGTCAAACTACATAAGAGTTTGGAGTCGAACTCATGAAAGTTTGGAGTCAAATTTCATAAGAGTTCGGAGTCGAACTCATGAAAGTTCGGAGTCGAACTTCATAAGAGTTCGGAGTCGAACTCATGAAAGTTTGGAGTCGAACTTCATAAGAGTTCGGAGTCGAACTCAGGAAATTTTGGAGTCGAACTTCATAAGAGTTCAGAGTCGAACTCATGAAAGTTCAGAGTTGAACTTCATAAGAGTTCGGAGTCGAACTCATGAAAGTTCGGTGTCGAACTTCACAAGAGTTCGGATTCGAACTCATGAAAGTTCGTATCCAGAATTCTGAGTGGAACTTTATTATAGTTTACCTCTAGAATTCGGAGTGGAACTTTATTACAGTTCACATCCAGAATTCAGATCCTAAAAACAGAATACTCCAATTCTTGACATTATATGATTCCGGGGTTTTGGGTATGAATCCGGTTTTTGTACTTAAGAAAAATATTGATATGTATAATAAAATCTAAGTTAGGTTAAATTTCCTTAAAGAAGAAAATTTTTCTTATGGAGGTAAAATATAGATTTGCTTAAGTATAAGGTGTTTGTGATTTTCAAAATAAGAAGGAATGGAAAAGTCATAAGGAAAACCTTATTGACTCAACAATCTCCCCCTTTTTGGAAAGCACAAACATCCTTTCGAAAAAGAATATAAGGACTTTGAAAAATTTCATTAGACTTTGAAATTAAAACTTATCTCCCTTTGTTCATGGATGAAAGTGAATACAACTAACCCCCCTTAGGCATTGAAACTCTATGGATTGTATTCTGAATTTCCAGAGTGGAGTTTTCATTATCATGAGAATGAGAAACCTTGTGATGAGAAACTTCGTGATGAGAAACTCCCCCTTACTTTAAGGATTTCTTTACTTAGAAATTTTTCTTTCTAAATTTTTATTTCTCCTCTTTTGAGTAGTTCTTTTTCTTCTACCCCTTTGTGATTTTCAAAAATACTTTAGGTAATGGAAAATAAATATGGTACCTGAAACATTAGTGTATAACAAAACAAGATACAACCAACCAAATATTTCATTAGAGTTGAGAAATTTTTTACAAATAAAGGCAAATACAACAAAAGATCAGAGTGGGTTTATTTGTCTTACTTTTCCTTTGGGATAAGCTTCTTTAACAAAGATTTGAGCTTCTTCAAATCCCTTTGGTCTTCCTCAGCTTGCCTCTCAAAGGTTGAGATCCTTTCCTCTTGAACTTTTAAAGCTTCTTCCTGAGCCTTCAAGGCATCTTGTTGCAAGTTCACCAACTCATCTGTAAGGGTTGGTGTCCTGAGAACCAACTGTTTTGTACTTTGATTACATGAATGTTCACTTATTATATATTGTTCATTGTTATGCATGAATATAATATAATAATGTTCTGGAATATTTTTTGCATTAATAAGGTCATAGCAGATCCCCGCTATGATGAGAACCTTGAATTGCTATAACAATATTCTTAAATAAAGTTATGTGGTTGGATGAAATACTATGATAGGACACATAGTATACAGACCGTAATGTGCGAGTACTCGTAAGAAGACGAGACTCTCTCTCATGGAGTTCGCACTTGGTAATATCCAAGATGGGAGATTATGAGAACAGACCTGCCAGTAGTAATTCTGCATGTCTTGGTGTCATCAGATATTGCTATCTGCGAGCGTGTGTAATGTTCCTTAGACTGAAAGATTATCATTAACTCATGTCATGACTCGCACACTTAGATTTATTGACGAAAACCGTCACGCATATAGTTGGCGGGAAGTAGGGTAAGTTGGGTGCGTCACGAGTGACATGTTGTTAATGGATAAGCCGAGGAAGGATTTCCCCTTCCATTTATGGAAGTTGATATCTCGGCCCTTTGATTGAAATATAACTGTCACATTAAATTCCATGGCCATGGTGTAAACGATTAGTTTATTTCAGGTAGTCAAAGAACGACAGATCAAGCATATAGGTTTATGACACTTCTATGAAACCTTCTTGATGAGATATTGAGACAAAGGGATTAAATTATACAGTAAGTGTTCTTATGAGGTGATACATCAATGCGGCGTCAACTTCTTTCTCTTGGGTGCCTTGACCCGTTGCTAGACAGTAATCTTGGACTTTAGGCAAGCCTGCCTAATGCCAACGATAAAGAGGCCTAGAGGGTCACATACTAAGTGTATCCAAGTATCTCAAGTTGAATAAAGATTATTCCCGTACGTGGTTTAATAATTATTCAAGGAAGCCTAATTTGTTTTAAAGGATGGAGGAAAAATAAAATAAAACAAGTACACGCCGTGTAGTTTTATTTTGGAAAGGAAATGAATAAATTAAAACAAGATATACATGCCATGTACATTTAATGTACACACCATGTAGTTTTCAATGAAAAACAAGTACACGCCGTGTATTTATTATTATACGCCGTGTAGTTTTTTCAGTCAGGATTTTGAGGATATAATATTGTTTTGAATGATATTTATTATAATCAGCATGGATGCATGTCAAGGAATTATCTATTCGACATGGGGGTTCTTAAATAAGAGTCAATGAAATAAATAAAATGCGTAACACGTTTATTTATTATCATAACTCTATAACCCCACACACCCGATTATAAATATCCTCACAACCCCAAATATTTTCCTACACACAAGAGAATCGTTGTGCACATCATCTATGGAGAATTCTTTCAAGGCCTAAAGAACCTCTTCCTCCAAGAACGCTCTCAAGACCGAGAGAGATCCTCTTCCATCGGATCAAGACGTTCTAAGGTGGACAACGCAAGAAAAGGATTCTCCATTCTAGCACCCGGATAATCCTTTGGCGACGTCCAGAGATACGAGGTACACGTGTGGATCACCGCTAGAGGGAGTCTACACTTGGCTTCTGCGACGCAACGACAGATCACATCGACAACGTGATCGAGAAAATCAATGAAGAAAGAACACCCAAAAGGTATTTCTTTATAATTAATTAAATTAATTATAATCAACCTGTAATGATCCTTGTTTGTGGTTCCGGGACAAACCATCTTCTTTTTCTTTTTCTGTGATTCGATCCGTGGAGACTGGCGTTTATCGTTGTATTGATCCCGGATTGATCATTGCTAATGACAAAAAGCCAAGTGGGCACATCCACCCACGCGCTTCCGCTATGCCCGGAACCTTCAAATGGTATCATAGGGAGGTTACAACGTTGATTATAGTTATTTAATTTTCATTGATAATTTACGCATTCATATTTGATTCAATTCGAAATAAATCGTTCTATAAATCTTAATTAACGAGATCTATTCTTCCTTCTTCGTTTCTCAATTAATATCACAGAAACAACCTTTTAATTTTAATTTTTGATTAAAATAAAAAATGAGGAACTCATCCAGAGGAGCTTCTCTTTCAGTCTGTACAACACGGGATTACACAACGTGTAATTAAAACTACACGCCGTATACTTAGGTTCAACGAACCAGCACTGGTCTGCCAAACCACATCGTGTGAATTGATTATGCCTAAGTTTTAATCACACCGTGTTGACCAGAATTGAATGGTGCATGGAAACCGGAATACACGGCGTGTATGTTGGGGCAACACGCCGTGTAGTCCGTTCCGACCCAGGTGAAACCGTGTACAAAGATAAGCCGTGTACCGCGTATATGGGATCGCCAGGCCGGTTACTGTTTAACAAGGAAGTACACACCGTGTATGATTCATCTACACGCCGTGTACTCTAAAATTTCCAAAGTACAGAAAACACGCCAAAGCCCCAACGTGTACTTTGGATAAAGGGTGAAAAGAAAAATACATGCTGTGTAATTATAAACTACACACCGTGTACTTTCCAGAAATGGAATTTCACCAGGTTTCCTCTAATGTACAAAGACCCGTACAAGGAATATGGATGAGAAGAATCTCAAGGAAATTCAGAAAGGAATTTAAGATAAATAATTGATTAATTATAAGATTATAATTAATTTAATTCGAGCGCGTCTTATCTTAAATAAAAGAACGATTAAAAGAATTTAAATTCTAAATATGCGTAAATGTCGTTGCATACTATGGATGATCATGAGTTAGACCAAAGACCCTTTGTATGTGTATGGTTTCATTTAAATTTATTTAATTTAAATTTGTTGGCCTGCGATCCTTCTTCCAATAAAATGTAGGGCCTGCGTGCCCGTGGTTTCTTTAATGTAAACCCATGTAATGGAGGATCTCCCAAGACAGAGGAGACGGTTCAAATCCCGAAGCCGAGGTGAAACCGATGCAAAAAGATACAATGGTGGACAGGTGGGAGATGCAAAACACAAACCAACAGGTTCAAGGTGTTTTCCCTAGGTCAGGGTTAGCTTATCAAAACCGCTAGATAAGCTAACCAATAGAAGCTCATGATCATACCATCTTATTTTATTTCTGTCTGATTTCATGGTTTATTTATTATGTATGTGTTTTCGCGATCACATAATTAATAAAATGAACAAGCATGCAAAGATGGAATAAAATAAAAACCAGACTATGCGTAAACATTATCGGAACATGGTTAATCACTTAAGAAAGCATCACTTAATATTAAAAAGTATGTGATAATGCAAAAATATGCATAAAGAATAAAATCCCTCAAATACCATATTAAGTCAGACCAGGCCTTCCATTACTTGATTAAGGGAAAGACTCAATAAAACTATGTGTTTGACCAACCCTTGTTGGGACACTTACTTTTATAAAGGAAGCCCTTATGAAAGGTTTCAGGTTGACTTAACCATATTACATCAAGAGAAGTAGCCCTTGCTAGACTTGATGTAATATTGGAGGCAAGAGTTGAGGAAATCCAAGTCAGGATTTCAGGATTGGGGAGTCCACTCAATAGATCAAGGAACTGTAAGCTCACAGTTGGCAAAGACCTGCCTACCTAAATACCTTCAAATAGCTTGACCAACCCTTGTTGGGGTTATGCGAAGGGGAATATGGATCCTTGCCACTAGAATGTCAAAGAAACTGGACATTCCGAGTTCAATGGTGAGGGCCATTGGGACTTGATAAAAGAGTGGGTGACTTAATAAAATTTATTATTTCTCATAAAAATGTAATCAAGAAAGTACTAATAAATCTGCTCTTTTAAAATTGTAGAATCAAGATGAAAAACTCATCAACCACATTTTCTCTGAGATCAATACTAGATAAAGACAATATCCTCACCGGAAGTAACTTTCAGGAATGGTTTAGGCGCCTTCGGGTTATCCTACGCCATGAACGAAAGTTTTATGTGATGGAGTCCTCACTTCCTGATTCCCCTGCCCCAGGGGCGAGTGATAAAGATTTCCTAGTCTATGATCAACATTTGAACGATGCACTCAACTTTCAATGTTTGATGCTATCATCAATGTCTAGTGAGCTCATGAAGTCTCATGAAGACATGGATGCCTAGAGCATGGTCGAGCATCTCCGTGGTGTATACCAGGAGAGAGAAAGACGGGAAAGGTTTGAGATATCCAAGGCTCTATTTCAGAGCAAGCTTGGAGAGGGTTCCCCAGCCGGGCCTCATGTAGTCAAGCTCATTGGCTACATTGAGCGCTTGGAGGTTCTAGGGTTTAAACTCCCCGAAGAGCTGGGTACCGATCTCATTATTGCATCACTCCCCCAGAGCTTCTCAAACTTTGTTGTGAACTTCAATATGAACAACATTGAGAAGTCTTTGTCTAATCTTCTCATCCTCATTGACCAAGTGGACACTGACATGAAGCGTGAAAAGCCTTCTGTCTTCATGTTGAATAAAAGGAAAGGGTAGGTGAAGATATTTAAGCCCAAAGCTTCTTCAAGGCCTTCCAAGAAAAGGAAGATCAAAGGGGAGGAAAAGGAACATGATGCTATTTGTTTTTCATGTGGCAAGAAGGGCCACTGGAAGAAAAACTGCACCCAACCAAGGAAGCAAGGGGAAGCTTCAGGTGCGTTTGTTATCGAATGTAATCTATCTGTTTCTACTAATTGGGTATTAGATACTTCTTATGGTTCTCACATATGTATCCAAATACAGGAACCAAGTAGATTCAGGAAGATTGATCGAGGGGAGGTAGATCTACGAGTAGCCAACGGAGCCAGACTCGCTGCTGTAGCTGTTGGAGACTACCACCTCACATTGCCTACCGGGATGGTCTTGGTTTTGAAAGGTTGTTATTATGTGCCTTCTGTCACTAAAAACATTATTTTAGTATCCATATTAGATATTGATGGATTCATATTCAAGTTTGGAAATGAATGTTGCTACTTTTATAAAGATAGCATTTGTTTTGGTGGGTCACATTTATATAACGACCTTTATGTGTTAGACTACACAAACCAAGTAATGAAAATCGATAAAAAAGTTAATTAACATGAATCATACCACACCCAACTTTGGCATCACCGGCTAGGTCATGTCAATGAGAAACGTTTGACAAAATTACATCAAGATGGGTATTTAGATTCTTTCGAACTAAAACCACTTGGTATATGTCATGCGTGTCTACAAGGCAAAATGACCAAAGCCCCATTTAGTGGGAAAGGTGAAAGAGCTAAAGAGCTTCTAGAATTAGTTCACACAGATGTGTGTGGATCATTTCCAGTTGAAACAAGGGGTGGGTTCTCAAACTTCATAACTTTTACTGATGATTTTAGTAGATATGGATATATCTACTTAATGAGGTATAAGTCAGATTCTTTTGATCGGTTCAAAGAATACAAGAATGAAGTTGAGAACCAGCTTGGTAAGAAGATTAAGAAACTCCGATCAGACAGAGGAGGAGAATATCTTAATCAGGAATTCATTGATTTCTTACAGGAGTTTGGGATTATATCTCAACTCACTCCTCCTTACACACCTCAGTGGAATGGTGTAAGTGAAAGGAGGAACCACACCCTGTTGGACATGGTGAGATCAATGATGAGTCATGCGAGTCTTCCATTATCCTTTTGGGGATATGCATTACAAACAGCAGTGCACATACTAAATCAAGTACCAACTAAATCGATAAATGGTATTCCATATGAGTTATGGAGTGGACGCAAAGCCATGTTATCTAATTTACATGTGTGGGGTAGCGAAACATTTGTTAAGGCCTCTTCAGGTAACAAACTCACACCCCGAGGCACAAAGTGTATCTTTATAGGATATCCCAAGGAAACAAGGGGATATTACCTATACAACCCCTCAGACAAAAAGGTTACAGTGGAAAGACATGCCATATTCCTTGAGAGGGAGCACATCTCTAAAAGAGATAGTGGGAGCGAGATAGACTTCGATGAAGTCGAGGCTCAAGATACACATGAGTTGGTACAAGAAAAAATTCCACAAAGCCCCGTGGAAGAACAATCTGTTCTAGAGACACAAGAACTGCGTAGGAGCACGAGAGAGGTGAGAGAACCAGAACGATATGGTTTTCTTGTCACCGAGGATGGTGACTCATTATTGGTTGACAATGATGATCCTCTTACCTACAAGGAAGCAGTTGAAGACACATACATTGCCAAGTGGTAAGAAGCCATGAATTCTGAAATGGATTCCATGTACCAAAACCAAGTCTAGATTTTGGTAGATCCTCCAGTTGATGTAAAGCCTATTGGTAATAAATGGGTATTCAAGAAGAAACTGGACATGGAGGGGCAAGTCAGCACCTATAAGGCACGACTGGTTGCAAAAGGTTTTAGACAACGTCAAGGAATTGACTATGATGAAACCTTTTCACCGGTTGTGATGCTGAAATCCATCAGAATCCTATTGGCCATTGCTGCTTACCATGACTATGAAATTTGTCAAATGGATGTCAAAACAGCTTTCCTTAACGGGAACCTCCAGGAAGATGTCTACATGACACAACCTGAAGGGTTTGTGACTCCAAAGGATGCCAACAAGGTATGCAAGTTGCATAAATCCATTTATGGATTAAAGTAAGCATCAAGGTCATGGAACATTCGTTTTGATGAAGCTGTTACAGAATTTGGCTTTGTTAAGAATGAATGTGAGCCTTGTGTCTACAAAAGGTTTAGTGGAAGTGAAGTCGTTTTCCTAATAGTATATGTTGATGACATTTTGCTAATTGGAAACGAAGTACCTGTCTTACAGTTAGTTAAGGCATGGTTGCATAAATGCTTCTCCATGAAAGACTTGGGTGAGGTGACATATATTCTTGGGATCAAGATCCATCGTGATAGATCCAAGAGAATGCTGGGCCTAAGTCAAAGTACATACATTGACAAGATACTAAAGAGATTCAGTATGGAATATTCCAAGAGGGGATTGTTGCCAGTGTCACATGGCATTCATCTTTCCAAGAAAATGTGTCCTCAGACACATGAGGAAAGAAAGAGGATGGCAAGGATCCCTTACGCATCCGCGATTGGGCCAGTCATGTATGCTATGCTATGTACGAGGCTAGATGTTGCTTATACATTACGTGCGGTAGGCAGATATCAAGATGATCCAGGAGACCGCCATTGGATGGCAGTCAAGACTATCCTTAAGTATTTGAGGCGTACTAAGGATATGTTCCTAGTTTATGGAGGAGATGAGGAACTAGTCATCAGAGGACATGTAGATACTAGTTTCCAGACTGATCAAGATGACATGAAGTCGCAGACTGGATACATCTTCAGTTTGAATGGAGGTGCAGTGAGCTGGAAGAGCTCAAAACAAAGTGTGGTGGCAGATTCTACAGCGGATTCCGAGTATATCGCAGATTTTGAGGCAGCTAAAGAAGCAGTATGGATGCGAAGATTCGTCCAAGAGCTGGATGTTGTACCGAGCAGTAAAGATCCTATCACACTCTATTGTGATAATACTGCATCGGTGGCACTTGCAAAAGGGCCAAGGTCACATCAGCGGAAAAAGCACATACTTCGGAAGTATCATCTCTTGAGGGATTTTTCTCAGAGAGGTGAAGTTTCAGTGAGCAGTATTTCCATGGAAGACAACGTGGCATACCCCTTGACTAAAGCCTTGACTCAGCAGAAACATGATCATCATGTGAGGTCTAGCGGAGTAAAAGTCGTAGGCAGTTGGCTCTAGTCCAAGTGGGAGTTTGTAAGGGTTGGTTTCCTGAGAACCAACTGTTTTGTACTTTGATTACATGAATGTTCACTTATTATATATTGTTCATTGTTCTGCATGACTATAATATAATAATGTCCTGGAATATTTGTTGCATTAATAAGGTCATAGCAGATCCCCGCTATGATGACAACCTTGAAATGCTATAACAATATTCTTAAATAAAGTTCTGCGGTTGGATGACATACTATGATAGGACACATAGTATACATACCGTCATGTGCGAGTACTCGTAAGAAGACGAGACTCTCTCTCATGGAGTTTGCACTTGGTAATCTCCAAGATGGGAGATTATGAGAACAGACCCGCCAGTAGTAATTCTACATGTCTTGGTGTCATCAGATATTGCTATCTGCGAGCGTGTGTAATGGTCCTTAGACTGGAAGATTATCATTAACTCATTTCATGACTCGCGCACTTAGATTTACTGATGAAAACCGTAATGCAGACAGTTGGCGCGAAGTAGGGTATGTTGGGTGCGTCACGAGTGACATGTTGTTAATGGATAAGTCGAGAAAGGATTTGTCCCTTCCATTTATGGAAGTTGATATCTCGGCCCTTTGATTGAAATAGAACTGTCCCATTAAATTCCATGGCCATGCTGTAAACGACGAGTTTATTTCAGGTAGTCAAAGAACAACGGATCAAGCATATAGGTTTATGACACTTCCATGAAACCTGCTTGATGAGATATTGAGACAAAGGGATTAAATTACACAGTAATCATTCGTATGAGGTGATACGTCAATGCGGCGTCAACTTCTTTCTCTTGGGTTCCTTGACCCAATGCTAGATAGTAATCTTGGACTTTAGGCAAGCCTGCCTAATGCCAACGAGGAAGAGGCCTAGAGGGTCACACACTAAGTGTATCCAAGTATCTCAAGTTGAATAAAGATTATTCCCGTATGTGGTTTAATAATTATTCAAGGAAGCCTAAGTTGTTTTAAATGATGGAGGAAAAATAAAATAAAACAAGTACATTTCGTGTAGTTTTATTTTGGAAAGGAAATGAATAAATGAAAACAAGATATACACGCCGTGTACATTTAATGTACACGCCGTGTATTTTTCAATGAAAAAAAGTACACACAGTGTATTTATTATTACACGCCGTGTAGTTTTTTCAGTCGAGATTTTGAGGATATAATATTGTTTTAAATGATATTTATTATAATCAGTGTGGGCGCATGTCAATGAATTATCTATTTGACATGGGGGTTTTTAAATAAGAGTCAATGAAATAAATAAAATGCGTAACGCGTTTATTTATTGTCATAACTCTATAACCCCACACACCCGATTATAAATATCCTCACAACCCCAACTCTTTTCTTACACACAAGAGAATCGTTGTGCACAACATCTCTGGAGAATTATTTCAAGGCCAAAAGAACCTCTTCCTCTAAGAATGCTCTCAATACCGAGAGAGATCCTCTTCCATCGGATCAAGACGATCTAAGGTGGACAACACAAGAAAAGGATTCTCCACGCTAGCACCCGGAGAATCCTTTGGCGACATCCAGAGATACGAGGTACACGTGTGGATCACCGCTAGAGGGAGTCTAGAATTGGCTTCTGCGACGCAACGACGGATCACATCGACAACGTGATCGAGAACATAAACAAAGAAAGAACACCCAAAAGGTATTTCTTTATAATCAATTAAATTAATTATAATCAACCTGTAACTATCCTTGTTTGTGGTTCTGGGACAAACCATCTTCTTTGTCTTTTTCTATGATTCGATCCATGGAGACTGGAGTTTATCATCGTATTGATCCTGGATTGATCATTGCTAATGACAAAAAGCCAAGTGGGCACATCCACCCACACGCTTCCACTGCGCCCGGAACCTTCATCATCTTGGTTTACAAGTCTTTTCTTGAGCTCAATCTGGATATTTATGTCACTTATAAAATTTTGAGCAAGAGAGTTAGTCTTATCATTCAGTTCCTTCACTTGTTGACTCCGAGAACTCTGCTCAACAATCAACTTATCTTGAAGATTCTTAATCTTTTTATCCTCGGTGTCAAAGGCATCTTTCACCTCATTCTGAAAATTATCATACATAACCATGTCTTCTTCAACTCTCTTGGACCACAAATTTATTTTGCTGTAAGACTTTCTATGTACATCATAATTGATACGAAAGAATTTATGGTCGGCCTAAATCTTTATACACTTTTCCATGACCATGGATAAGGAATATGATTTCTGATTCATACTCTGTTGCAGCATCTGGCATCTGGAATCTATAGTTGAAAAAATCGGAATGGTGTCCACCAACTTCTTCAGAGATTCCACCACAAAATCATGCCTATGAGCTGATGACTCCGAATCAGATGATTTTCTTGGATATTTCTCTTCCTCAACCTGGACTAGCTTTCTTATAGATGAACCACCGACCTCTTTCTTTCTGATGATATCTTTTATTGGTGTGTCCATCAGAACTTGCTTCCCTTGGTCAAATTTCAGAATGGGTTCCTCATTAGGATATTATTCCTCAGATTCAGAAACATGAATAATATGATCTTCGTATAGTTTATCCTTTTCTACTCCTTCCTCTTGAAAATCCTTCTCATATGATTGTTCCTCATCATACAAAACATTTTCTTCTTCTTGTTGTTGCTTATCATAATCCTTAAAATTTTTCTCAACTCCCTTTCCTGGAGTAATTGACTTTGCAGATTCTGCCTTATCTTGATAATCCTCTACTTGCTTGATCAAGGCATCCAAATCTTCACTTCCCTCTTCTTCATCTTCTTCTTCAACCTCTTCCTCTACTTCTTCCCCAGCTACTTTTTTTTCTTCATCAACCACTTTTTCACCCTTAGATTTTTTTGGAGTGAAGTAATTTTTTCTAGGAGTCTCTGGTAATGGTTCAGTAAGGAAGGTTTCTAGAATCAGAATCTGCTCAGAAGCTAACTCTGTAGATTTTAGCAAAGATTGCACTACTTCAGCTTTAGATAAATTCTTTTTCATCTTCTTCTCTTTCTCTTGCTTCTCTAACTAATCAGCAGTTCTTTATCTTAAGGCCTTAGCCTCAGTAGGGTCCAATCCGAACTGTGGATCCCCTTCTTTCCTCTTCTCTTTTTCTTCTCTCCACTTCGCAACAACTTCATCAGGATAAGATTTTTGTTTCTTTGGTTTGTGGGGAGAAGACTGAGTTTTCTTAGACTTGGGATTTTCTTCATCAGCAACCACTTCCTTAAGATTTTTCTTCTTCCTTGCCTTTTTAGATGGTTCCAGAGTCTGTGTATCTTTCTGAACTTCCTCAACCTCTTCCACAGATAAAGGGTAAAATTCTCCGGATTCACTAGAAAAGCCCATCTTCATCCTCTTCAAAGTATCATCACTTACCAGCATAAGCTTACAATTCCGGACTTTTTATTTTCATGAAACCTTGAAGGATTCTAAACACCGCACTATCAGCTTATATAGTAAGGCATGGAACATGATTATCTGAGCTCTTAGGTTTCCTTCCTTGATGTTCTTGATCATAATAAGAACATGCCTCATCAAATTTATCTTTCTTAGATTTACTAAGAAATATAATACATATATATCACTCTTCTTCAGATTATCCTTTTCACCCCTTCTTGGTACGAGAAAACCTTGAACCCACAGCTGTACAATTCTATTGTTCGGAGTGAGATGAGCAATCTTAGCAGTCGTAGCATCCTTAAGTCCAAGACATTTCAATGACTTCAACTTGTTGAAACCTCCTTGCTCATCTGGAAGCTTATGTGAGCAAAACTAAGCTTCCCCTTCATAGGATAAACCAACCAAACTTGCGGCCTTGGTGTAAGATAACTTGTAAGTCTTCCCATAAGACTTGAACTAAAATCAGTCTCTTCCATCTTCCTTTTGGAAGGAAATAGACTCATAGAACTCAATCAGAAAATCAGTATAAACCGGATCCTATTTATCTGACTTTGCTAAGAAAACATCCTCCCATCCATTCAATCTAATATTCTCTGATATAAGGGAATCAAACTTATAGAAATCCAGATGCACTAACCTTTACCTAAAAACTAAACACTTTGAGATTGGTTTTAAGGTAGACATATCTTGGGATGTTGCTTCAATAGAAATTTGGAACTGATAGATTTGAAAGATTCGGAACGACTTTGGAAAGATTGGAACCAGCCTTAAGAAGGGAAGCAGGGCTTCGAGACACGAAAGATTTGAAAAACCGATGTGGGACGAGTCTTGGGGTTCCCTTTATATAGGCGATGAATGTGAGCTTTGGTCTTCCAAAATCCATCTAACGGTTGAAAAACTTTTTGATCTGATCTGACGGTTGAGAAAAATCCCACAAGGAAAACTTGACTCTGATCTTTTGAGGTTTTAAGAAAAACAATAGGATTTAAGGAAAACTAGAATCCAAATTATTTTAAAACTCAGGAAAATACCAGCAAGAAAAATATGATTACGAAAATTTAAGTAAGGAAATCATACATTTCAGATTGGCTAGAAAGGTTGTTCGTAATTGGTAATATTCTTCTTAAAAAAACTCATTATGAAAAATCCTAGTACGAAAATCTCATTACAAAAATTCTCATTATGAAAATTCTCATTACGGAAAATTCATTACAAAAATTATCATTATGGAAAATTCATTACGAAAATTCTAGGTACGAAAATCCATTACGAAAACGTCGGTTTCGTAAATTTCCATTATGAAAATTTCAGTTCCAAAAATTTCCATTATGAAAGTTTTCATTCCGAGAATTTTAGTTCTGAAAATTTTTATTTTGAGAATTTACATTCCGAGAATTTCCATTCCAAAATTTCCATTCTGAAAATATTCATTTCAAGAATTTTTCAAAAATTTGTTAAGAAAAAAAATTTAGTTACATAAGTTTGAAAAGAATTAAGTTAACAATCAAATGTACTCCCCCTATGAAAAGGAGTTTATTACTGTTAGGATAATTGCTCAACAAGAAGTTAATGAAGAATAATTACCTCATGGTTATCATTCCTAACTTTTGTTTAATGTATTCAAATCTATCATAAGGTAATGATTTTGTGAAAATATCAGCAAGTTGATCTTGCGTTCCGATAAACTGAAAAATGATATCTCCTTTTAGTATGTGATCCCTAAGAAAGTGATTCCTAATATCTATGTGCTTTTCACGGGAGTGATGTGCAGGGTTTTTACTAAGGGCAATGACACTTGTGTTATCACAAAAAATTTGAGTCTTTGTAAAACTCAAGCCATAGTCTGTGAGTGTGTGTTACATACACAACACTTGAGCACAACAACTTCTAGCTGCTACATATTCTACTTCAACAGTGGAGAGTGCTACTGAGTTTTGCTTCTTGAATGACCAAGAAACTAATGAATCTCCTAAGAAACGACAAGTTCCAGATGTACTCTTTCTACCCATTCTACATCCACCAAAGTTATCATCTGAAAAGATTTTAAAAAAAAAACCATTTCCAGAAGTATAAAATAATCCTAGATCCATGGTTCCCTTTAAGTAGCGAAAAATTGTTTTCACTTCCTTTAAGTGAGATTCCTTAGGATTGGATTGATATCTCGCACATAAGCATACTGAAAACATCAAGTCTGGTCGACTAGCTGTCAAGTATAGTAGGATTTCTATCATACCTCTAAAATATGTTTGATCTAATGGTTTCCTAGCTTCATCAAGATCTAAAGAATTTGTGGTACCGATGGGAGTATTTATACTCTTAGTGTTGTCATATCCATACTTTTTAATAAGATATTTAATATACTTATGTTGAGATATATAGGTTCCTTCAAGGAAAAATGTTAACTCACCCATCATACTCATTTCAAACTCATATTTCATTAGACTTGCAAAAGAATCAGTTAAAGATTGCTGAGTTAAACCAAATATGATTTCATCAACATAAATTTGAACAATCAAAACATTTTCTTATCTTTCTTTATAAAAAGGGTTGGATCTTCATTTCCCTTAACATAGTTATTTTGAAGCAAAAATCCTGTAAGTCTATCATACCAGGCTCATGGGGCTTTTTTAAGGCCATACAAAGCTTTGGTAAGTCTAAAAACATGATCAGGATGTTTTGTATCTTCAAATCTAGGAGGTTGTTCAACAAAAACTTCCTCTTGAACATAACCATTAAGGAAAGAACATTTCACATCCATTTGAAAAAGTTTAAAATTGAAGAATGCTGCAAAGGCAAGTAAAATACGGATAGATTCAAGTCTAGCTACTAAAGCATAGGTTTCTTCATAGTATATTCCCTCTTGCTAATTATAGCCTTTAGAAACTAGTATAGATTTATTTCTTATAATGACTCCATTATCATCACACTTATTTCTGAAGACCCACTTTACTCCAATAACATAAGTTTTCTTAGGTCTTTCAACCAAGGTCCAGACTTTATTCCTTTCGAATTCATTTAGTTCATCTTCCATGGCTTTGATCCAATCATCATCACCTAAAGCTTCATCAGTTATTTTTTGTTCCAATTGGGAAAGAAATGCTAGATGTTCTACTTCATTTCTCAAGGAACTTCTGGTCCTTATAGGTTGATTTACATCACCAATGATACTATCACTGGGATGATTCTTAAGGAATACCTAGTTTGGGTTTCGTAAAACCTGTTCATCAACATAATGTAGAAAATCTCCTGGGGTAAATGTTTCAGAAGTATCTTCTTGAACGTTTTCCTTATCAAAAGGATCTTCTATCAAAGGTTGATAATCAGTTTTTGAAAACACATCCAAGGATGTAGGTTGGGATGTTTTAAAAACAAAAGGATCAGATTCATCAAATTTTACATGCACTGTTTCTTCAATAGTATAAGTATTTTTATTGAAAACTCTATAAGCCTTAGAAGTTGTGGAGTAGCCTAAGAAAATTCCTTCATCAGATTTTGGTGTGAATTTGTGAAGATTATCTTTAGTATTTAGGATAAATACCTTGAAACCGAAAACCTTGAAGTAGGAAAGTCTAGGTTTTCTACCATTCCATAACTCATAAGGAGTTTTATTAAGAAAAGGTCTAATCAAAACTCGATTTATAGTATAACAGGCAGTACTTACAACTTCAGCCCAGAAATGTCTAGCTATAGAATATTCACTCAACATGGTTCTAGTTATATCTTGAAGAATTCTATTTCTTCTTTCAATTACACCATTTTGTTGAGGAGTTCTAGGTGCTGAAAAGTTGTGAGTAATACCTTTTCTACTACAAAAAGTTTCAAAATCAGAATTTTGAAATTCTCCTCCATGATCACTATGAATAGTTTTCAGTGGAAGATTTTTCTCATTTTTAACTTGGGCTCTAAAACTTTTGAAATAAGAAAAATCTTCAGACTTCTTTGATAGAAAATAGACCCATGTAAACCTAGTATTCTATGCCATAACCAATCCTTAACTAGTTTCCTCTTAGAAAGTTTACATAAGTTTCTAAGGTTACAGTGAACTAGTCTTCTATGCCATAACCAAGAATGATCTTCCATTGCACTAAGGCAAGGTAGGTCTTGGCTCCTGAGGTCTTCTAAGTTCAAAGTGTAAACATTCTCTTGCCTATTGGATGAGAGAATAAATTCTTCCTTGGAATTGTGAACTAAGCATTTATCATTCCTAAAATTCACAGGGTATCCTTCATCACATAACTGACTTATGCTAATGAGGTTGTGCTTAAGACCCTTAATAAATATAACATTTGAATTCAAAGTTTTACCAAGAATAACAATATTACCTATTCCAAAAATTTCTCCCCGAGCATTATCTCCGAAAGTTACCTTTCCTCCTTTCGTCTTGATAATATTTTTGAAATAGCTTTTATTACCAGTCATGTTCCAGGAACATCCACTATCCATGTACCATGTATTTTTGTTGGTACTTCCTTTATCTTCCTGAAAACAAGAAAAGAGTTAGACTTTCGAAATCCAAACTTGTTTGGATCCGAGATTTCCAGATAACAAAATTTTAGGCACCCACACCTTCTTAGAAAAGTAAGCTTTATGAAAATCTAAAGATTGGGTTTTATTTAAAGAGAAATTTTTTTCCCAATGACCACCACATTGAAACTTGGTACAAAATGGGTCACTTTGTGGAACAAAGTAGTTATTACTAAAAGTTGGTTTTTCATGGGTATAACCAAATCCAGATTTGTTTCTTAAAGGTCGTATTTGTGAATACATTTTATCAAAATTTTCTTTACCATGGGTAAAGTTTGATAAACACTTATTCAAAGAAAAAATTTTGGACTTGAGTTTTATAACCAAGTTCTTATTTTCAAAATCGTAATATTTAGAACTAGAACTAGGCTTGAAAACACTTTTCTTAGAAATTACTTTTTCTAACTCTTTAGAAAGTTTGTTCTTCTCCAAACTTACTTCCTCAAGAATTTTTGAAATACTTTCAAAATCATCATTTTGTTTATCAAGATCTTTACAAAGATCTGATATTTCCTTAGTAAGAATAGTATTCCTAGAGTTTTCCTTATCAAGTTTTTTATTGAGTTTTAAATTCTCAATCTCAAAAAGTTCAGAAAACCTAGAAACTTCTTCATAGGTAGGTGAAGTATTTTCTTCATCAGAAGAGGATTCTTCATCTGAAGAGTTATAATACTTACTATCATTATAATTTAAAGAAACATTGGTCAATGATTCAGCATTGTGTACCTTAGCCATGAAGTAATGATTGTTAATAGGTAATCTAGCTATAAGACAATGATTTTTCTATCCAGAAGATTCACAATCAGAAGATTCATCTGAAGAGTCACCACCACTGGCACTCCAAGTATCATTAGCTTTCATGACTTTCTTATCTTTGGCTTTATAATAATTCTTTCTCTTCCTTTCAGAATGCATTTCTTTTCCTTATTTCTTTTTGAGCAAAGGGAAATCCGGTCTAATATGTCCATCTCTCTTGCATTCATAACAAGTAACTTCTCCATCTTTCCTATATTTCCTTTCCCTTTTCTTATAATTGGATTGGAAATTTCTCTGACCAGCTATCTTGTTCATCCTTCGAGCAAGATTTGCTAACTCATTCTCTGAGACTCCACTATCACTAGATTCTGATTGAATAGCCACCTTCTTAGACTTGGATCTAGTTACTCTCTCAGGGGTCTTGACTTTCATATGATTCGATGTTGTTGTAAAAGCAACAGTACCATTTCCATTCATCTTTTTGATGTTATCATCATCTCTCTTCATTCTTGTTTCATGTTGAAGAAGAGTTCCAAATAGCTCATCTAACGAAATTTGAGTTACCTTACGGTTCTCATCAATTGCTGTTATTTTTAATTCCCACTTGTTAGGAATAATATCAATAATCTTGTCAACAAGGGCTTCATCATCTAACCCTTTTTATCCCATAGACTAAAGACTGTTCACTATAGTCATAAATCTCTGTTGAACTTTACAGATTGGTTCTCCATACGGAAAATTGAATCCATGGTATTCACCTATAAGCATTGCTCTCCTAGTTTCAATCACTTTAGAAGTGCCAAAGTGTGTAACCTCCAGCTTCTTCCAGATACAATTAGATGCTTCACAAGAAGAAATTTGCCTATATATATTTCTATTCATTGAACATAGTAAAGTATTTCATACCTTATAATTGATTTGATATTCTTGCTTTTCCTGGTTAGTGAAAGTTCTAACTTCCTTATCAGGAATTTTATAATCACTAGTAAGCATAACGAAATTATCTACTCCAGTATTGATAACGAAAGTCTTCATATGATCCCTCTAGTACTTATAATCATTACCATAAAAAATTGGTGGTCTTGTAGGATTTAAGTTGTCAATAGAACCAACATTCAAACCTGCCATCTGTAAGAAAAATTTCTTTCCACACAAACTTGTTAATAACAAAAGTCCGGAATGAAGGAAAATATTCCTAAGCAAGGAAAATATAGAAAAAAGAAAAGTTGAGCAAGAAAAAATTATATGTGAGTATAAGTATTTCAAAACCTTGGCTCTGATACCAAATGTAAGACTGGTATAGAGTATGAGGTTTCCAACCTCTAATACCAATTGTAGGATCGAAATAATGATGTAGATGCTCAATATACAAGAGGTGGGGGGTGAATTGTATACTTAAAAAATTTCCTTAAACAAGGAAAGATCTAATTTTAACAAAGTTAAACTAAGAAAATTCACAACACCTATAATCACAATTGGAGAATTGGAACAAGGTATGAAGTTATAAACTTCAAGTTCTATGCACTTTCTTAAATCTAGAAAGTGATTCCGAAAACCGGTTCCGAAAATATGGATCCGGAAATTGAAACTTAACTAAAGTTTACAATATGAGATTCTAACTTAAAGTGTATAGAATCTAAATGAATCAGAGTACAAGTGTAAGGAAATATAAGAAGATTATACTTTCCTTACAATACAAAATGCAGCAGAAAACAAGTAGTAAAAAACTACTAGTAACAAGATATAAATATTTTAACCCAAAGAGAAGGGTATCCAACAACCTTGGATAAGGGTCCCTTGATTTATACTTTCAAGAAAGTCTATCTTACCCACACCAGGGTAAGACCTCGATACGAAGATCATTGTCTCTATCTTGCTATCCCCGCAAGCCCTCAACTTCAAGGTAGTTCGAACCTCTGTCTTCCTCAGCAAGGAAGCCCTAGAACTTCAAGGTAGTCAGCATCTCTGTCTTCCTATCCTCAGAAGCCCTCGAATGTAATCACCAACATTCGGAGTCGCACAAAGAAATCTGAACGAGCAGTTCAGTACGCACAAGGCATGAAAAGCTACTCTATCTAGAAATCACCTTAACAGCGTGTGGTCTCTAGATCGATCAACTTATTGTTGAAGTTCAGTCAAATGAACTCTTATTTATAGGCTCAGTTGTAATGATCAGCTCCCTCCTCCAACGGTTATATTTTCCTTGAATTTCGGAGGGACCTGTACAGGTGTCACTAAACCAACGGTTACTTAGAAATAGAATGGATGACATCGTTTTATAAAAAAACATGTGTAACTGAAAGCATGACATCGTTTTACAATGAAAAAAGTGTAAGAATAAGCAAAACTAGAATTCAGAATGTAAGTAAATAAAAGTTCGGAGTCTAACCAAAATGGAATTCAGATTCTATGTTAAAAAAAATGTTCGGATTCTATTTTATAGGAATTTGGAACTTGAAATCTGTAGAAGTCCGGAGTATGAATTTCTAAGGAAATTCGATGTCTGGTTTCACCAGAGTTCAGAATATGAACTTGCAATGTTCGAAGTCGAACTAGTAAAAGTTTGAAGTCAAACTACATAAGAGTTCGGAGTTGAACTCATGAAAGTTTGGAGTCAAATTTCATAAGAGTTAGGAGTCGAACTCCTGAAAGTTCGGAGTCGAACTTCATAAGAGTTCGGAGTCGAACTCATGAAAGTTTGGAGTTGAACTTCATAAGATTTCGGAGTCGAACTCATGAAAGTTCGGAGTCTAACTTCATAAGAGTTCGGAGTCGAACTCATGAAAGTTCGGAGTCGAACTTCATAAGAGTTCGGAGTCAAACTCATGAAAGTTCGGTGTCAAACTTCATAAGAGTTCAGAGTCGAACTCATGAATGTTCGGAGTCGAACTTCATAAGAGTTCGGAGTCGAACTCATGAAAGTTCGTATCCAGAATTCAGAGTGGAAATTCATTATAGTTTACCTACAGAATTCGGAGTGGAACTTTATTACAGTTCACATCTAGAATTCGGATCCTAAAAACAGAATAATCCAATTCTTGACATTATATGATTTCGGGGTTTTGGGTATGAATCCGGTTTTTGTACTTAAGAAAAATATTGATATGTATAAGAAAATATAAGTTAGGGTAAATTTCCTTAAAGAATAAAATTTTCCTTATGGAGGTAAAATATAGATTTGCTTAAGTATAAGGTGTTTTTGATTTTCAAAACAAGAAGGAATGTAAAAGTCATAAGGAAAACCTTATTGACTCAACATTTCCGTTCGAGTCTAGCTCAAAGTGATATTTTCGGGTTTTACCCCTAGATACATCTGTGCCAGAGCCGCCTCTACCTGCTCGTATCCAGACAGGGATGTATTGCATGAAAGATACAAATAATCTATTCCTTACCAAAATATCAGGACGTTCTTGTATGTTTATCCTCAAAGAATATCTTAGGGACTCTTCCCTAATTCTTCATTTTCTAAATCTATTTTCCAAGTATTCTACTAAAATTCCTCTGATACCAACTGTAAGGACCCGGCCCCAGTTGCCGGGAGTCAGTGCCTTATTTGATTAAGTTGGCATACATAAAAGGAATACAAATCCCGAAGAACCAAGTAGTTTATTATTATTGGAAACAAGTTACATACATAAGTTTATCATTACAACATTAAGGGAAAAAAGCAACACTAATTTATTCCACTAGCAACATCATGTCTCATAGATTAAGATTTCATGTCATTCATAATTTACTTCTTCATATCCTGAGAAAAAATGAGACATAAGAAAGGGTGAGATCAAATGCTCAGTAAGAGTAAGCAATACAATGGAAGATAATATAAACATTAGACATGGTGAATAATTGAAAACACATGCCTTTAATAATAAACTTGAAACACATTATGGCAGGAATAAGAGCTAAGTAAATGATGCCATAATAAAACATAATCATGGGTATTCTACTAGTCGAATAACCACATAAAATTTCAATTAATAGATTCATAAAGAGGTAAGTGCATATTACGGACATTCTGAATCATTTTTTCGTGGCCTCGCCCATGACATCTAGAGATTAAGGCCTCGGCCAAAATCCATATCACATTGGGAAAGGCCTCGGCCAATTCCAGGTCTATTTGTCTCATGAGACCTACCGATGCATCGAGGAGATGTAGTGGGACCCACCCATCACATAATAAGTCCAATGCATTCCTCATATGAGAGGGGATAAACATAAATAACATATACATTCATATTTAAACTATCATATGAAATGTAACAAACTTTCCCTAATTATTGAACATAAACACTAACCATTCAGAATAATATGGTGAATGGTTTTAGGACAGATCATCCACAATAGAGTTAGTCATAAACTGTTAAATAAAATATGGTAGATGACTTCATAAATTATTAAACCCAATAATACAATGGAATCAAT
Organism: Viscum album; assembly: GCA_963277665.1. Taxonomy (NCBI): domain Eukaryota; kingdom Viridiplantae; phylum Streptophyta; class Magnoliopsida; order Santalales; family Viscaceae; genus Viscum; species Viscum album. The sequence goes on along the minus strand of CAUJRU010000376.1, from coordinate 679,452 downwards.
AAGAGTGTTGAATTAGACGAAAACACTGTTATAAAATCCTTAAGCAATTCTTGAGATAAATACTCCTTTATTTTAGAAAGAAGAGTTATTTTGGAAAAATCTTTTTATAAAACCATAAGTGAGGTAAGATAGTTTTTTATAATAAAATGAGTGATTTTATAAAGATAAAGGTTTCCAAAAAACAGATCATATAGTGCCTTTGAAAATAGGAAAGAATTTGAGAAATTCCTTTGGATCGGGCTTGTATTTTGGAAACAACTTTGAAAGTTCCTTTAAAAATGTGTAACTATCCATAAAATAAGGAAGTGTTATGGTTTGTACACATATATATGATACTCACACAGAATATATGATGAGTACATAACAATAAATAATAATTTCATTGAGGTAATTAGACAATGAAAGTATCCCGAATGAAAATAGAAGTTCGGGTGGAAAAACCCTTACCTTAACTCCAAACGTGTTCTTCTCTCAAACTTAAGCTACTCGAATATGAAATTATACTTATTAATAAATTATTTAAAAACCTATTATACATGTATTTAGTTTATCATAATTCTTTTTAGTTTATTTATGTATTTATTTACAAGTTGTTGTATTGAATTTCGTCGTTCTGGAGTGTTCGTTTCCTTTATTTTCATATTCGGTTTACTTGTTTTTATGTAATGGAGTTCATGTATAAAGGTTATAAATCTACTGGATTGGAAGTATATATTTATTTATAATCATAAATAATTTTTAATGGTCATTTATATCATTTGGTTATATGGAATGGGGATGAATCATTAGATGAGAACCACTTCGATTATTTGGCGGTATTTGGATTATTATGAACTAGTTTTGTCATATAACTTAATTATATGTACATAATCTGGTTCATGAATATTAATTAGGTTATAAAACATATATTATAGTCTGTTTCAACCATAAATATGGTTTCATGACCTGTAATGAAGAATAAATTGAAGAACGAAACTTCATCGTCCACGAAGGCTATAAATTGGAACATCTTGGACGTTGATTTTGTTTATAAAAATAAAAGGGAGGGAGTAAGAATATTTATGATGGGTCTTCAATTAAAATTACATAAATCCAGTATATATATGTTACTGGAGTTATCATGATCATTTGGATAGAGGAGGTGAGGAGAGAAAAATAAAAGATATGAACTTGAAAATAAAAGAAAAGTTAAAAGATCCCTTATGAAAATTCGGCAGCCTAACGACGTCACTTAAAATTTCATAAAATCAAATGATAAGAACAAAAGGTATATCATCATATTTAAATAAAAAGGATAGTAATAGGAATGAATAAAATAAAACCTCAATATATGAGAAAGGAATTTCAAATAGATATCATAAAAGAAGTATCGACTTAAAGAAGAGAATGAAATATTCCCTTACCTTGTAGAATAACTCCTAGATCTTGAAGGTTGGAACCTTGGGGGCTTAATGACACCTTGGGAGTACTCTTAGAGAGGTAAAACCACCAGATATTCGAGGATGAGGGATTTTTAATGAATGAAAATTAATGTATGAGTTGGTATTTATAGAAAAAAGAGGTAATTTTTTAATAATTTCAAAGGGACACCTTATTAGTGGTTTTTTCCAAACTATGGGCTTGCCCATGGTATTTTCCCATAGTTTAATCCACTTGGGACACCTCATGTCATAAGTTACTATACAAAAGTCTAAAAACCTTTTATTTTAATTATTATGTCATTATGATGCCATTAAACTACTGAATACTCAAAACTGTATTTTTCACTATTCACGAAAAATTCAAGTATTTTAGAAAAATCCCAAAAATTAACCCCTACCATTTTTCGACGTGTAGAATTCAAAAGTGAAATCCATTTTTTAAAAATAATTTTCTAAATATTATTAATTTAATTTTTAAATAAGGTCACAGTTAATTCGAAAAATAATAATCTTTAAGTGCAATTAGTTTTATGTGACATTTTAAGATCCCATTATCCTATTGCCTTAATAAAATAAAATAATAATATTATTTAATATTCATAAGGTCATATTAATATTCATATTACTATTCATAAGGGTATGTTACTATTCACCAAAAATCAAGTTTATTCTATCAGACTCCAAATGACTTACTGAACACAACTCTAGATGACCATTTCTTGAAATTAAAAACATATAAGAGGATATATTATAAAATTTCATTCTATATTTATTTTCAACACCTTGGGGTGTTACAGGTATAGGCGGACATGCACTAGGAAAAGTGAAAAACAAAAGAAAGGGGAAAAGATAAGATAAATTGGTGCGAGAAAAGTGAAATGCTAGAGAATAGAATGAGTGTCAAGATGAATTACTTGGGTCCCCAAAAATAGTTCCAAAATTTAGTGTCACCCAAATTTACCCAAGTTTTTAGGGTTAAGAGGTCTCTTGTAGTGTAGCTTGGGTTTTCGAATCCTTAATGGCCTAAGAATAAACCTACAAACACCTACATTCTATGGATTTTTTTTGGATATGAATTGATCAACATTGAGTTTATTTTATATGGGTTTAAATGAGTAATAAGATACCCATGTGAATTAAAATTATAATAAAGGGTTGATCCTAGGTTATTAAAAGTGATGGATTGGATAAAATTCCATTTTAATGATTTCAATTTCTTAGACCCATGAGTGATTCATTTAAATAGATAATAAAAACTTCATCAATTATTGGTTTAATAAAAAAAAACATAATGATAATAACCTATACACTTGAAGGATAAATTTTTATGGGCACTCCAAGGTAAAGGTTCTTATTAGAACTTGAAGCGTGTGGCCTTAAAATTCATCAAGGACGAAGAAGTATTAAGATCATCAAATGAAACTCTCAATTAAAAGTAGTGATTAAACATTAACATAGTGAGAAATAAAATCCAATACAAACCCTTGATACTCCATTTAATCAACCTACAAGAGGTTTATCCCTCCATTTATGCTATGATTTCAATGGAAGAGGGAAGTAGACTCATGATGGAGGAATTGAAGAAGTTAAAAGCAATGAAATAAAGAACACTCCACTGTTGTTTGAAGGATTTATATCTTTTATATGTGAATAAATTAATACCTTAATAAAATAGTATCAAAATTTTAACAAAAAGAGTATAAAAAAATAATAATAAGAAATTTTATTAATAATCTAAGGTGATTTGATCAAATTACAATTTGAAGAGATGCGATTACAACATCAAATTGGCAGCATAAAATTAAAATGAAAAACACACACAAAGATCCTTAAATAATAAAAACCCATACATTAATTAGAAAATTTTGAATCCTTGGGTATAGACTCCAATAGTGGAAGTCACCCCAATTAATGGTGGTGGTCCTAGGTGGGTGGAAAGTTAATGGAGAGAAGACATTTCCTCTATTGAAAAAAATTTGAGCCATCTTACATCTACCAAACAAACATTCCAAAACGATCTTCTAGATGAAAAATTTGGGGTGGGATATAGAATAAGAAAATTCATCTCCATATTTCCCCTATAATCCTATAAAATGTCATCCCAAATAGATGTTGTGTTTCTATGATATGACCAAAATTTTGGTCTGTTTTTTAGGGACACAAAATCTATCCCATAATTTCATCTTCAACTTGGACCATATTTCCCCTATTATTGAGGAATTTTATTACTAAAAAAAAGTTATTTATGTATTCTTTGAGTAAAAAGGCGACTGAGGAGTGGACCATACCAATATCTATAATATAGATATACAGTTTCCTTGAACTAGTTGGGTATTATTGATGATCTGTGAGGACACTTTCATGAATTTAAAACCTATTTACCAAGATAAATTAGAAGAGAGTAAATTTTTTCTATAAAAATGAATAAAAAAAGTGCTTCATGGAATTAGAAAATAGAATTATCACTACACTAGTACTCACACTACCCTCAAGTGGTAAACTTTTTATGGTATACATATATAATTTAGATAAGGGATTGGGTTATGTAATGATGAAAAATGATAAAGTGACAGCTTATGCCTCAAGGTAGTTTAAATCCATGAGAATAACTATCTAATGCATGATCTGGAGTTGGAAGTGGCGATTTTCACATTAAATATTCCATGAAAATATATCCATGGGGAGAAGTGTGAAATATATTAGGACCATAAGAGCCACAAATATATATTCCCATAGAAGGAGCTTAAGATGTACCAACTAAGATGGTTAAAGATAATAAAGGACTATGAATTTTAAATTCATTACCATCCTATGAAGGTTAACACAGTATACCATTTTCTAAGAATAAAGGATTATGTATCCATACTAATGATGATAATTTAGAAGGTTACAATATTCTTAGATTTAAAAATGTTGCAAATGGAAGCCATACAAGAAGGAACAAAATCCTAATGTCATGACTCGTCCCCCGGGGCCCGTGCCATGACTACCCCAAGCCCGCCTTCCATAGGCCAGGGGTTGGTGACTAGCACCAAAGGCATAATTCTTTAAAACTAGGAAGGCATTGCCTTTATAACCTATAAACACACACAGAAGAAAGCACACAACTAGATGAAACACCAAGTAAACTATATAAAAAAAGAGTACTGAAAGTAAAAGGGGCCAAAATACAAGCCCAACAGTAAAGTTACAAGTACAACTAAAATAAAATACAACGGAAGAAAGAGAAAAGACAACTACTGGATCTTCCTCTGGGATTCCTACCTGAAGGTTAGGTATAGATAGCCTCCTCAACACTTCACATCCGTCCGTATCCTCTGGGTACCGACATGCTGTATGGTCCATCTCTGGGTACCATCCAGTCCTGGTACTCTCAGCCTCCATCAGCGCTGTCCGTCGTCTGCATCCAACACAATGAAGTGCGGGCATAACCTGTGCAGGGGTGAGTATAATGATACTCAGTAGGGACCCCAAGACCCTTGAGGTCTCAAAAAATCCAACAAGGATAAACCACAAAGTATGAAATCAACAGATAACCTTACTTAGGTATATTCCCATACATATACCTAAGTTATCAAGTGATCCATCTCAATAATGAGGAAAACATAGAAAAAACTGACTCAGCTCAACCAGGATTTTATTCTAGGGGTAGTATAAAGTAACATCCCCAATCACATTGTCAAAACCTCAGCTACTATAGAACTCCTCCTCTATCGAGTACAGTGGGCCAGCCGTGACAACAAGTGCACTTCCCACTAACCTTAAACTGCTGAGGTAATCCTCCTGTCGAGTATCGTGGATCAGCCGCATCACCAAGCACGCCCCCCACCGTGGGTCTTCTGCGTCACCAAGTGCGATCCCCCTCGTAGTCTGCTGAGGTACTCCTCCTATCGAGTACTGTGGGTCTTCTGCGACACCAAGGTTCTCGCCATTGTGGGTCTGCCGTGACACCAAGTTTCTCCCCACTGGGCTAGTAGAGTCACTCCGAGTCAAAACAGTTAGCAATCGCCAGGTCTCAGCCAGATACTAGGTCTCTGCACTACACTCACTCATCTGAGGGAGGATCCGCTATACAAGTTAATGGTAAATAATCCAACTATCAATAAGTCCCACTAAGAAGTATCTCAAAGGTTCTACATGTCATAGGGGTCTCAACACAATAGACGACGCGTCAATCAGACACCCAGTCTGTGAGTTATTAGCCTTTTAGTCTTAGGTGCCCGGTTGGATTCGTGCACGATCCGACCTAACCATATCTCAACTATACCCCAAATTCCAGTGGGGGTATACTCAAAGGGAAAGTCACTCTCCAAGATTTCCAACGCCACTGATGGTTCATAAAACGGATGTCCGGTACCAAAGATATGGCAGAAGGAGCGTAAATGGGTCGTAGTGGGCCCGGGTCTGGTCTGACCCGATCGGACTGACCCGGCCCAACCCAACCAATTCTGGGCCGACCCGGTTCAGCCGGCCCATTGGGACCAGCCCAGCAGGCTACGAGGTACTGCAGAGATCCGTGAGGGTGCAGACCGGCCATGAGGGCGCGGACTGGCCGCGGGTCGGCGTGAGGGCAGTTCGGCCCGGAGGGCGCCGCGTGGGCGGCTCAACTTGGAGGGAATCGCACGGGCGGCTCAACCCGAGGCGTGGGGCTAGTTTGGCTCAGATGGACGGAGTGAGGACTTCTTGGGGCGGCTTGGCCCGGAGGCCGGGATGGTGCGGTCGGGGCCAGTTCGGCCAGCGGGTGGCGTGACTGGGGCTGGTTCGGCTGGGAGGCGGGGCAGCTGGGGTGGATTGGTTGGTGGATATCACGACCAGGGTGGCTCGGCTGGGAGGCCGGGGTGGCCGGGGCCGGTTTGACCAGCAGACGGCGCAACCAGAGCGTCGCGGCCCGACCCGGGGCGGCTCGACCTAAAGGTTGGAGACCGCAGGGGCAGTTTGGCCGGGGCACCACGAGGGGTCACAAGGCCGGTTTGGCAAGCGGCGGTGCGAGGCGCTGTGGGGGCGGCACGGGTTACGGAGGCCGCAGGTGGTGGCATCGTTGCCTTCGTCACCTTCATCGCCGTCCACCATTTCGAAGAACTCCGCAAATCAACACAAGGGTTACAGAGAGGACTGGACATGTTAGTTTGCCTCGCACTCTCCACATTAGAGCGGTAGTAAGTGGTTCACAAAAATGAATCACATCAGACCCCCCCGCAAAGATTCATTACAACCCGCAAAAGAAAAGAAGGGGTGTATTTGCGAAGTGATAATAAAAAAACATTAACCCCTACCTCATATTGTTCGTTGAAGATGATGAGGAGGGAAGGTCAGTCATCGAAGATGTCCCACATTGGTTGCCTCCGCAAGGTGCTTCCGAGGAAGAAGTCAAAGACATTCCACACCGATATTCTTCGTGGAGGAATCATTCTTCGTTGGAGAGCATAATCCTCTAAGTGTTGGGCGCCACGTCAGTTTACCAGTGCTTCATCGCTTGGTGAAGCCGTCCCAAATCATCCTCCCAAGCTCCCTATATATAAGAGAGGGGGGAAGGTAGGTAACAATCATGGAATTTATGAAGGTTCATTTATTTGGAACTTTCCTAAATTCCAACGATGCTGTTACTTAATTTAAAATGGAAAATCCAATTAACTAAGTTGGCACAATTAATAAGGTGCGTTGGCACAATTAAAATTGTGAAGGTGTTGAAGAGGCTCCCCCCCACATTTATGAGGGGGTTGAGAGGTTTCCCTCTCCTCCCATTAATAGGGGGGTTTTGAGATCTCAGGTGGTCCCCACCATAATAAATCAATAAGAATAGGTTTAGTTCCGATAGACCACATCCTTGAACATCCACATGGTGGGTGATTAAAACAAAACAAAATAAAATATGACCTTATTTTATTTTATTATTTCCATAAAAAACAAAAAAACTAACTTTTACCCTCAACCAACTGCCATCGAGGTGAATGTATTATTAAGTGAATACTGGTGTTGTGAGTTCAACGGTGCCCTTGGATTTCGATTCTGAGCACCAGTTCAAAAGTTAGAAAAACCTGCTCACACTTTTACTGAATTTACCTGAAAAAAAGTTCAGAAATTCATTTTGGGCACTCCGGGCCTCGGAATCACGTGCCGTCAATTTTCATGGACTCTTAAAATTTCTATTTAATTAAAAAAAATTATATGGAAATTACAGATCTTTACATTCTCCCCACCTCAGGATTTACGTCCCCATAATCCACAACTCAAACTAAGGGAACAAGTGGGGGTACTGAGCACGCATATGAGCATCCCGCTCCCATGTGCTCTCCTGGAGGTTCCCATGCTGCAAGCGAACACGCACCAGAGGTATCGACCATCCACGAAGGACCTACTCCTATCAATACTCAATCTCTATTGGAACCTCTGTAAAAGTCTCCCCATCATCAATGTCCAGCTCCCCATGGTCAATGATGTGAGAAGGGTCGTGCATGTATCTTCTTAGTTGGGATACGTGAAAGACATTGTGCACCTAGTGAAACTGAGGTAAATGATCTAAGTGGTATGACACCTCTCCAAGTATACTGAGGACCTAAAAAGGTCCGATGAACCTTGGAGATAACTTGCCGCCTCGGCCAAATATCCACAAACCTCATCGAGGTGAGACCCATAGAAAGCCATGGTCTCCATCCTCAAACTCTATAGGTCTCCATATCCTATCAGCATACAACTTCTGCCTGCTCTGTGTAGTCTTTATCCACTCCTGGATGATCTTCACCTTCTCTGTGGTAGCCTGTACCATCTTTGGCCCCACTAGTGCTGACTCCCCTGGGTCAGTCCAACACAAAGGTGATCTGCAAGGTCGCCCGTATAATGCCTAGAAATGTGCCATCCTAATGGTGGAGTGATAACTGTTGTTTTATGAAAAATCCACCAAAGTTAAGTGATCTTCCTTACTGTGATCGAAGTCGAGGAAACAATCACGCATCATGTCCTTGAGGGTCTGAATGGTCCGCTCAGTCTAACCATCCATCTGCAAATGGAAGGCGGTGCTCAAACGAAGCTACATCCCAAAAGACTTCTGCAACCCCTTCCACAGTCGGGAAGTAAATCGTGTGTCATGATCAAAGATAATCGTCAAAGGTACTCCATGTAGCCGCATAATCTTCTGCACATAGAGGCGTCCCAATATCTCTACTGAACCTTGCTCTCTAATCGGTAGGAAGTGGTCCGGATTGTTGAGTCGGTCGATGATCACCCAAATCGAGTCATGTCCCCTGGATATATGTGGAAGTCCTATCACAAAGTCCATGTATATCCCATCCCACTTCCACTCTGAGACCTGTAAAGGCTAGACCAAGCCTGTTGGTACCTGATGCTCCGCTTTCACTTTCTGAAAAGTGAGGCATCAAGAAACAAATTCTGAATCTGATTTCTTTATTCTCAACCACTAATTCTGTCATCGGAGATCATGGTACATCTTCACCACTCCTGAATGTACCGCTAGAGGGGATATATGGAACTCCCTCGACACTTCCACCTGAAGTGAAACTAGCACTATAGTACATCCTCTGAAGAGGATGACATGCTACCCACCTTTAGAAAATCCATCAGGTGCCTGCCCTGTGGATATCTAAGCACGTCGGGTCTTGCAGTCAGTGTCCCCACGCTGTGCCTCCTTGACTCGATGAAGAATTGGGGGAGTGACTATAAGAGAATGAAGAAAGGATGCTCCATCTCTATCCACAAAGGATATCTATAAAGTAGCCAGATGCTCCATCGCCTCTCCTAGAAGATGTATACCAGACCTCCTGCTGAGTGAATCTGAAACAAAGTTCCCATTCCCTAGAGTATAGACTATCTTGAATTCATAGTTTTGGAGGAACTCAAGACAACATCATTGTCTCAGGTTCAGTTCCTTCTGAGAAAAGATATACCTGAGACTCTTGTGATTAGATTACATGGTAAAACGCTTTCCCATCAGATAGTGTCACCACATCTTCAAGGAGAAGACCACTACTGCTAACTACAGGTCATGGGTAACGCAGTTCTGCTCGTGTTTTCTCAGCTGTCGAGAGCCATATGCTATTACTACTCGCTCCTACATTAGGACACATCTGAGTCTGGTACCTAATGCATCATAGTAGACTATGTACCCTAGGCCATCCTATGGAATCCTCAAGATGGGGGCACTAGTCAGCTTTGGCCTCAGCTCCTGAAAGCTCTGCTGGAATCTCTCCAACCACACAAAGGTTTGACCCTTCTTCATCAAGGCTAATAGTGGTGCTACAAATCTGGAGAAATATGGAAAAAATCTCCAGTAGTATCCATCCAAACCCAGGAAACTCCGTACCTCCGTCATACTCCTGGGTGGCTCCCAAGCAAGTAACGCCTCGATATTTGCTGGATCTACTGCAACTCTGGCCTCTGATATGACATGTCCCAGGAAGTGAACCTCTTGGATCCAAAACTGGCACTTCGAGAGCTTACCATAAAGATGGTGCTCTCAGAGTGTGTCCAGTACTACCTGTAAATGATAGGCATGCTCCTTCTCAGTAGTCGAGTAGATCAGAATGTCGTCGATGAAGACTAAGACAAAGAGATTGAGGTATGACTGAAAGATCCAGTTTATGAGCCCCATGAACACTACTGGAGCGTTGTTTACACCGAATGGCATAACCAAGAACTCGTAGTGGCCATACCGACACTTGAAGGATGTCTTCTGCACATCCTCATCTCAAACTCTGAGCTAGTGATATCCCGATCTGAGGTCTATCTTCGAGAACCACTATGCTCCCTTCAGCTGATCAAAGAGGTCTTCGATCCTCAGGAGTGGGAATTTGTTCTTTACGGTCACCTGGTTCAGGCGCCGATAGTCAATACAAAGCCTCAAGCTCCCATCCACATTCTTGGAAAACAGAATCGGGGCTACCCATGGTGAAACACTGGGCCAGATGAACCCCTTCCCTTGCAAGTCCTACAGCTGTACCCGTAGCTCACAAAGATCTGCGGGAGCCATCTGATATGCTAGTGTAGATATCAGTTCCATCCCAGGGTACAAGTTAATGTAAAATTCCACCTCTCTGTGAGGAGGTAGACCTGTGACATCATCATAGAAAACATCTGTGTATTGGTCTACCACTACAGGATAACTCAGGCTCTCCATATCAACAACTCCGAGGGTAAGGCTAGCCAACTGATGAGTGATCGACTGAACTCTCCTTCAAGAAAGTCCATCATGTGCTGCAAAGGCTCCCTTATTATCAGTGAAGGTAAACCTGGTCCCATCTGTGTGGACACACCACACTTTGTGCCTAATACAGTCAATCTGAGCATGGAATATAGATAACCAATCCATACCCAAGATGACATCTTAAGGACTCAACCCCACTACTAGGAGATTCCAGCTGAAGCTCTCGCCTCCTAGAGTAAGATCACACTACCAGAACCAGTGAGTAATCGTCGAGTTTGATCTTGTAGGAGTCTCTATCCATAAGGATCGAGGCAACAGCTTCATCGGAATCTCTGAGCTCCGAACGAGGGTAGTGGAAATAAAATAATGATTGGAACCTGTGTCTATAAGTACTGCAGCTATGGTTGAGTAGACACATATCGTACCTCGTATCATCTCCGGAGCATCGTGATCATAAGCCTCAACTGCCTGAAGCTAGGGTCTCCCCTGTCCACCAGTTCCCTGTGGTCAGGGTGGACCTCCTGGTGGTGGTGGTGGTAACATCTTGAATCGTCACCCACCGCCAGCTGCATGAGTAGCTCCTCTTCCACGTCCTCCTGCTCCCCGCAGAACACCTCGATCGAATCTATGTCTCTGCCTGGGCGGTCCTTCGACTGTCGGCTAATCCTCCGAATGGCGGGTCGGACAGTCACGAGCCATGTGACCCTGCCCGCTGCATGAGTAACACTGCTTGCTCCTGGTAGGTCTGTCTCCGCCTCGGGTGCCCCACACAACTGATCCTGAGTCATGCGGTCGTCCACCTGTAGGTCTGGTCCTCTTGGACCTCTGTGATTTCTGTCTGCTACAAACTACAGAAGAATCTGCTATGTGTCGACTAGTGGTGGATCTCACTGCTAGAGACTACTCAACAAGGAAACTCTCCATTAGGATGGATCTCTCTAACACCCCCACCTATGTCGGGATGCTAAGTGAGATCACCGAAGCCCTGATCTTCTGCCTAAGTCCATGCTCGAAGGTCTAGGCCCTAAATAATGGGTCCCGCACCATATCGGTGGAGTAGCGTGAGAGGTATATGAACCTTGCTGAGTACTAAGCTACTGTCATTCTGCCCTTCTGTAGATGAAGTAGCTCCTGTATACGCATTGAGCGAAGAGTCTCTGAAACAAACTCTGCCCAAAACAGGATCTCGAAGTCTGCCCAGAGAAGTGTCACCTCGTCATGAACCTAGAGCATCAAGCTCCACCATCTGAATACTGCTTCCTATAGAAGTCTAACAACAAGGATCACCATGGTGTCTACTTGTGTCCCTACCAGTCGAAAGACTCTCACCACATCCTCCAACCAATTCTCAGTCGCCTGCGGGTCCATCTCTCCCCTGAACCTGGGTGGCCTCTAGCGCTGGAACTCGTGCAACGTGCTCAAGAGGAATGCACTGTCTGCTGCTGGGGATGGTGGAATTAGTGGCCCAATGGGGAAAGGTACCGCTAGTTCCTCCATTGGTGCCTCTACTGGGAAAGGGCCCTACACCGAGGCCTCATCGCTCGGTGGGCTATCAGTGCATATAACTCTCAGGACTCTAACTGGCAGTCTGTGTGGGGGCATCCCGAAAATAATCAGATGCTACACGATCAAAAGTTATACCTGGTGAGATGACCTGGTGAGATAAATTAAAGAAAACTTTTGAAAACACACACGCAATCAGTGTTTTATTGCACTAAGTCATAAATTAGTAGTCAATGTCTTGGTGTATGGATACGTCGACCGCCACACCAACACTGGACTCCCTGAACTAGAAACCACACTCACTACACTTAACACTATTGCTTCACAGAAAATAAAGACCAGAGTCCTAAGTTCTGCGGTAGAACCGACTCATCTAATACCAATTTGTCACAACCCGTCCCCTAGGGCCCATACCGTGACTACCCCAAGCCCGCCTTCCATAGGCCAGGGGCTGGTGACTAGCACCAAAGGTGTAATTCTCTAAAACTGGAAAGGTATTGCCTTTATAACCTATAAACACACACACAAGAAAGCAAACAGCTGGACGAAACACCAAGTAAACTGTATAACAAAAGAGTGCTGAAAGTAAAAGGGGTCAGAATAAAATCCCAACATTAAAGGTACAAGTACAACTAAAATGCAATACAATAGAAGAAAGAGAAAAGATAGCTACTGGATCTTCCAATGGGATTCCTACCTGAAGGGTAGGTACAGATAGCCTCCTCAGCACTCCACGTTCATCCGTCTCCTCTGGGTACCAACACACCATATGGTCCACCTCCAGGTACCGTCCAGTCCTAGTACTCTCATCCTCCGTCAGCGCTGTCCGTCATCTGCATCCAACACAACGAAGTGCGGGCATATCCCATGTAGGGGTGAGTATAATGATAATCAGTAGGGACCCCAAGACCCTCAAGGTCTCACAAAATCCAACAAGGATGAACCAAAAAGTATGAAATCAACAGATAAGCTTACTTAGGTATAAGAACATACATATACCTAAGTTATCAAGTGATCCATCTCAATCATGAGGAAAACATAGAAAAAACTGACCCAGCTCAACCAGGATTTTATTCTAGGGGTAGTATTAAGTAACATCCCTAGTCACATTGTCGAAACCTTGGCTACTAGAGAACTAATCCTCTATTGAGTAAAGTGGTCCTAACGCGACACCAAGCGTGCTTACCACTAACCTTGAACTACTGAGGTACTCCTCCTGTCAAGTACCATGGATCTGTCGTGTCACCAAGCATGCTTCCCATCGTGGGTCTGCCGCGTCACCAAGCGCGCTCCCCCTCGTAGCCTACTGAGGTACTCCTCCTGTCGAGTACTATGGGTTTGACGCAACACCAAGGCACTCCCCACTATGGGTATTCCGTGACACCAAGGTTCTCTTAACTGGGCTAGTAGAGACACTCTGAGTCAAAATGGTCAGTAGTCGTTAGGTCTCTGCCAGCTACTAGGTCTCCGCACTATGCTCTCTCATCTCGGGGAGGATCCGCTCCATGAGCTACTGGTAGATACTCCAATTATCATGAATTACCATGAAAAAGTATCTCAAAGGTCCGACACATCATAGGTGTCTCAACGCAATAGACGACGTGTCAATCAGACACCCGGTCTGTGAGTTATTAGCCTTTTAGTCTTGGGCACCCAGTTGGATTCGTGCACGATCCAACCTGACCATATGTCAACTATACCCAAAAATATAGTGGGGTATACTCAAAGGGACTGTCATGCACTAAGATTTACAGTACCACTGACGGTTTTTCAAAGAGTTGTCTGATGCCAAAGATATGGCCGAAGAAGCGTAAATGGGTCGTAGTGGGCCCGGGTCCGGTCCGACCCAGTCGGACCTACCCGGAACGACCTAGTCTAGGCCAAACCGGTTCAGGTCAATCTAGACCAACCCGTTAGGTCTGGCCCGGTCTGTTGGGTGGGTCAGCTCGTTGGGTTTGGCCCGGCCCGCTGGGCCCATCCCAGCAGGCTGTCAGGGGCCACAAAGAGCCATGAGGGTGCAGACAAACCACAGGTCGGCGCGAGGGTGGTTCAGCCCGGAGGCCTCCGCGTGAGCGGCTTGACCTAGAGGGTACCGTGAGGGCAGCTTGGCCTGGGGCGTGGGGCCGGTTTGGCTCAGAGGGCCGCGACGAGGACGGATCAGGGAGGCTCGGCCCGGAGGCCGAGATGGTGCAACCAGGGCCAGTTTGGCCAGCGGGTGGCGCGATCGGGGCTGGTTCAGCCGGGAGGCCAGGCGGCTGGGGTGGCTCGACTGGAGGATGGCACAGCCAGGGTGGCTCGACTTGGAGGCTGGGGTGGTCGGGAGCCGGTTCAGATGGGAGGCCGGGGTGGCCGGGGCTAGTTCATCTTGCAGACGACGTGACCAGGGCGGCTCGGCCTGACCCGAGGCGGCTCAGCCGGAAGGGCGGAGACCGCGGGGGTGGTTCGGCCAGGGCGCCGTGAGGGGGCGCGAGCAGGTCAGCCGGGGCACCATGAGGGGGTGCAGCCGATTTGGATGGGGTGCTGTGAGGGGTCGCGAGGCCATTTCGGCCGGTGGCAGCGAGGGACGCCGTGGGGGCGGCACAAGTTATGGAGACCGCGGGTGGAGGCACCGTTGCCTTCATCACCTTCCTTCGTTTTGAAGAACTCTACAAATAAACACAAGGGTTACAGAGAGGACATACCATGTTAGTTTGGCCCGCACTCTCCGCCTTAGAGTGGTAGAAAGTGGTTCACAAGAACGAAGCACATCAACCCCCCCATGCAAAGATTCTTCCCAAACCAAAAAAGAAAAGAAGGGGTGTATTTGGGAAGAGATAATCAAACAACATTAACGCCTACCTCGTATTGTTAATTGACAACGATGAGGATGGAAGGTCAGTCATCGAATACATCCCACGTCGGTTGCCTCCGAAAGGTGCTTATGAGGAAGAAGTCGAAGATTTTCTTCACCGACGTTCTTCATGGAGGAAGCGTTCTTCATTGGAGAGCGTAATCCTCCAAGTGTTGGGCGTTGCATCACTTTACCAGCACTTCGTCGCTTGGTGAAGCTATCCCAAATCCTCCTCCCAAGCTCCCTATATATAGGAGAGGGGGGAAGGTAGGTAACAATCGTAGAATTTATGATGGTTCATTTAATAGGAACCTTTCTAAATTCCAATGACACTATTACTTAATTTAAAAGGGGCAATAAAATTAACTATGTTGGCACAATTAATAAGGTGCATTGGCATAATTAAAATTGTGGAGGTATTGAAGAGTCTCCCCACACATTTATGAGGGGGGTTGAGAGGTTTCTCTCTCATCCCATTAATAGGGGGGTTTTGAGATCTCAGGTGGTCCCCACCACAATAAATCAAGAAGAGAAGGTTTAGTTCTGGTGGACCCCATCTCTGAAAATCCACATGGTGGGTTATTACAACAAAATAAAATAAAATATGAGCTTATTTTATTTTATTATTTACATGAAAAACTAAAAAACTAACTTTTACCCTCGACCAACTGTTGTCGAGGTGAAAGTCTTCTTAAGAGAATACCGGTGCTGTAAGTTCAATAGTGCCATTAGATTTCAATTATGAGCACCAGTTCAAAAG
Organism: Viscum album; assembly: GCA_963277665.1. Lineage (NCBI taxonomy): Eukaryota > Viridiplantae > Streptophyta > Magnoliopsida > Santalales > Viscaceae > Viscum > Viscum album. The sequence goes on along the minus strand of CAUJRU010000376.1, from coordinate 663,784 downwards.
TTTGAAAAACTCGCTCGCACGTTTATGGAATGTACCTGAAAAAAGGTTTAGAAATTCATTCCAGGCACTCTGGGCCTCAGAATCATGTGCCGTCAATTTTCATAGACTCGTAAAATTCCCATTTAATTAAAAAAAATTTACATGGAAATTCCAGGTCTTTACACCCACCTAGCTAAAATTATTGCTCAACCATCCATTCTAGAGAAGATAAAGGAATTTGAAAGGGATGATATGGAAATAAAGTAGAATGTAGAATATATAAGAAAAGTTAAATCAATATAATTAAAAATTTATGAAGAATGAATTATAAGATTTGGTTCATAACTATGTGTAACATCAAATCCTGAGATAAAGAATGAGATATTGAATAATGCACATAGATCAACATTCTCTATCCACCCAGGGAGAATAAAGATGTATCAAGATAACCAAGAGAACTATTTGTAGGAAAATATGAAGAAGGAGATCAAAAAATATACATCAAAGTTCCAATAATTTCAGCAAGTTAAGGAAGAAAATAAAAATAGATAATGAATGATGTAACCATTACCCTTAGCTTCATGGTAATGGGAGAACATAACCATGGATTGTTTCATGATCCTTCTTAAGAAAACCAAAGGGGATATTTCTACATGGGGTATGGTAGATAAAATTAAAAATATTTCTCATTTAATTAAAATTTGAGAGGAATTTTCACTCAATAAAATTTCAAGGATATATATTAGAGAAGTAGTGAGATTGTATGGAACACCACTATCAATTTTTTATGATCTAGATATGAAATTCACCTCAAAATTTTGGAAAAGTATCTAAATTACTATGAACAAAGAGTTTAACTTTAGTATGACCTATCATCCTCAAACTGATGTCCAATATGGGTGGAAAATCTTGACATTTAAGGATATGTGAGAGCTTGCTAAATATACTTAAAAAGAGTTTGGGATAAACATATTACTTTACTCAAGTTCTCATTAAATAGTTGATTTAACTTGAGAATTCATATGGATACTCATGAATATCTTCATGGAAGGAAATTTGGAACTCCAACATGTTGGGATTGAGTTGGATAATGAAATCTATTGGGACTTAAACTGGTGGAAGAGATTACTGAGAAGGTCAAATCCATTTAACAACACATCAGAGTAATAAAAAGCTGAAAGATGAGTTATGTTGATAACCATCGATGATACATGGAGTCTTTTTTTGGAGATAAAATTTTCTTTCATATATCTTCTTGGAAGAGATTCACGAGGTTTAAGAAGAAGATAAAGCTAAGTATTAAGTATAATGTCCCCTTTATGATTCTCGATTACATCAGAGCTGTGGAATATCGACTTGAAATCCAACCGAACTCATTCTAAGTACAAAATGAGTTCTATGTTTCCCTATTGAGGAAGTACCTACTAAATCCATAACATGTACTAAATCCAAATGTAGTATATTTGGATAATGATCTCTATAATGAGGAGCAACCAGTGAAGATCTTGGATTATTGAGATAAAGTTCTTTATAATAACACAAATCACCTAGTCAAAGTAATTTGGTGGAATAATAAATAAAAAGAGGTGACTTGGGAACCCAGAGAAGAAATGAAGTGAAAATTTCTTATTTTTTTTCATATTAATGTATGAAATAAAGTTTTTAGGGTGAAATTTATTAAGAGGGGAAGAATATAATGACCTAAAAATCCCCTCTATTAGTATAAGAATCTATGATTCACTATAAATATTTTATTATGTTTTATAATAAATTCACATAGAAATAATTTTAAATTTCACAGGAACATTACACATCATGAAATAATATTTAATATAACAGTTAGGATTAATACATGTAAATAAAAAAAAATGAAAAATTAACACTAATTTAAACTTCACAAACTCAATTATCTCATGAAGATCACTCCTTTCATAAAGATAGTAAAAAATAAATTAAAGCATTAGAAAATAATATAAATTATTAATTGAAGTGTAGAACCTTTTAAGTGAAGTAGTTAATGAAGAGTTATGTGAATAATGGAGTATATTTGGGTGTAAATGGAAATATGACCATTAGAATCTGACCATTATATGACCATTACTTGACAATTTCAATGTGGCCATTATATGATTGATGGAATATAAATTAGACCATTAGGAATAGTAAATTGACTAGTATAATAATAAAATAATATTTAGGAAACAATATAATGAGTTTTTATCATAATATAATTAAATAATTTTTTTAAATATTATAAAATAAATGCTCAGCACAATGAAATCATAATTACATTTTTGAAAATATATATATGATTTATATTCGTTAAGATTTTATATGATAATTTTAAAAGGATTAAATAAAATTTCACTTTAATAAAATGGATTCATGAAAAAAATATTGGTATTAATATGATAATGCAATTTTATAAAACCATAAGTAATTTTTCTAAGTGTTAGAAATTCGGCCATTTTATAAAAAATATTTTTTAATAAATAAGTATCTTATTTAAATAATAAATTTAACATATTTATAAATTGATTTCTATAAAATGGATTTTAATTTTGGAATCATAATGTTTAAATTATCTTAGGGTGAATTTTTCATTTTTTTAAATATTGAATTTTTGGGAAATTATAATATGCAAAAAATATGGTATTTTAGATTATAAGTTAAATAAATGATTAATTGAATAAGAAATGGTGTAATCAACCATTATATTATAATCACATGAAAAAATTAATTTATTTAGTCACAATATTCATAAATTTTGATATTCTTGAGAAAAAATAACAAACTAATGAATATTACATTCAAAACACCCATCCCCCCTTATAAACACTACCTCCCACCATCCCTTATCCTCACACATTTCAAGCCTTGTAGATAGTCAAAAATCTACCCATTTCTCTCCCCAAAACTCATTCACAAATCTAAATAAATATGGTCTTACCAAAAGACCATCTCAATGATCCTTAAGGTGTATCCAAAAGGAGACTCCTAAAGGAAGAGGTAAAATCCTAAACTAATTCTCTTCCAATCGTTTTCTTCTTCTACCCCCACATATGAATTTTATAACCTTAACAAAACATTATTAGTATCATAAATTTATTGATATGTTATTATTATGATGGAATACACATTTCTAAACTCCCCTCAACTAATTCCAAATGATAACTTTTTTCATATTATGGTTGGTTCAACGACCCCATGAATAACTAATTTCATTTTCCACCACTACCTCCACGGAAGGTTTAAATTCAATTATTATGGTTAAAACTAATATTAATAAGTATATTTTATTTTTTTATTATAATTTTTTTTAAATACTCTTAATGATAAATAAAACCAAGTATGTTCATCATGGTCTGAAAACCTCACTAAATGAACTAACCATATAATTATAAAACCTATACACTCAAAATCATGATTTTTATGACTACTTTTAGATACTAAAAACCATGTTAACTTTTGGAAACACATTAAAAAATTTTCATCACATCTATAGAGTTATGAAACTAAACCTTATGAACTCTCATAATTACTTATGACTAATATGACCTTAGATACATGACACAAATGACCTTGGGACAGTGAGTATAGACTCAATATCTCAATTAAATGAATTTAAAATAACATAAAATATTAATAATAAATAAAATACAATTTAATTATTCTCTCAATCAAGTTTAAAAAAAATATAATTTTATTATTTAGGATGTTAAGTGAAAATTTAGAATGAATTCAGACCTAAGGTGAGGTAACTCTCTGACCAACCCTCTTTTCTTTCTATTATACATTTTTTCACTCTACCTCAATTTATATCTATATTTATCACTATTTAATGATTCTAAATTATGTATATATGTCTCTTACATATGTACTTATCTTAGTATCCCTTATAAACTGGGGTTATACACACCTTTAATTCATTTCTAAATACCTTCTTTAAAATCAAACCTGATTAAGGGAACTTTTTTTATCCCTTAACCCCTATATGTAACACTATTTTAAAGCCTTTTACCCATTAAAAATTTCATAAAATGGAACTATTTTAGGTTTAACATTTTTTATTTACCTATGGTTTCAAATAAAATACCTTATTCTTTCCTTCTTTAAAATTATTACTAATTTCTTAAAATACCTTTTTATGGGTTCATCTCTATACCCAATTATCTACCCTTTCTATTTATTTTTTAAAATGAACTCTATATTTTTGAATTATGATTATTGATTAAAATATATAAATCCAAAATATTTAATTCTTTATTATCCTTATAATCTTTATGAAATATACTCTGTTTTTTCTTTTTAGTCAAAGCTATGTAACACATCACTTTCCATAGGTATTTCTTTCGCATATGCCTTATATTTAATTCCATTATGTGGAAACATATGAATGTACAAGTTATGATGGGTGGAAAATAGATATCTAATGAATTGTGTAATTTTTATATCTATTAAGATGACATGAATGGTATTAGAGAGTAATCCTAATCCATTATGGGACTCTATCCACTATATTATGATGTCTCAACACTGAGACTTGACTTATGCTTATGAATACATGTATTATGATGTTGCCACATTCCTATGATTTCATTTTTTTATGAGGATATATTAATTATGTCATGATTCCATATAATTATTCATGATCATTGTATTTTATGATATCATGTTATTCCATTTGAATCACATGTTGTGCTTCGTTATCATGCTTATTCCCTTACTGGGCTTTATAGATCACCCCATTTATTTATATATTCCCCCAGGTTATACTATGAAATTTTAGAAGATAAAAGGTATCTAAAATCACATTATGAAGTTTAAAATAAATATTTTATATTTTAGATTCATGTTTGTCTTTTATGAAACCAATCTTCCAAAGACACTAGGTCTATGGATCCTTGGGTTGTTTTTATTGGATATTTATATTAAAAATCATGTTATAAAATTTGCAATAGGCTTGGGTATTTATACTGAGAAACCCTCCTAGTATTATAAGTAAATATGAGAGTGACCCCTAAGTCCCACCTCTAATAGTTACCAAGTTGGCGATAACACCTAGGGTATATATAACATCCTCTCCCAACCCATTTTCTTGAGTCATTTCAGAGGTTCTACTAACCTTTGGCAATATCGCCAAGACACCAAATGATGGAAATAAATTCCAAGGGCTTGAATGGATATTTGGAGATTATGTTCCATTTAAAAAAATATAACCTATCAATACAAAATGGAAAAAACAAAATCAACCACATGATGCATGAGTATAAGTAAAATAACTTAAACAAAAACCAATAAAATAACAATATCAGAGTAGTAATGAAAATGTATAACAAAGTAACTCAATAAAAATAAATAAATCTCAACATAGAAGAATATATGTGGAATTAGTCCAAATACTCCAAATAGAAAATCCAAAAACCAATACCATATTGATGAAATAGCATCATGATGCTCTATTCGATAAATAAGAGACCTTTCCTTTACCTATTTCACAAAGAATAACATCTGCATATAAACCAAAGTGAATATACAAGGGGCGAGTAATCAAACCCAGTAGTCATTCCCTATCATAATTACCATACATTAAATTAGGACTAGAAACAAGTTAGCTCATAGTTTATATAAAATAGAGGGTGAGAAAATATAAATAGTTTACCAGAAGAAAACAATTTATGAAAAAAAAGAACTAAAACAATTTGTTTTTTATTTATTAGCAATTAGTATAACCATTATATGTTTTACACACATAAAAATTCATTATGAAATATATTTCCATGATCATGAGTAGTCTATATTCCTTTAAAAATTCATCATAAGGTGATAAATCCCATATACAACTTCTAGTATATAATTAAGGACTAAGTTCGAACCAAAAAGGCCTTTTATAATGTAATATGAACACACACCACCATGTATGCCAATAATATATTTCATAATTCTTTTTAACAAGAATAAAAAATTTATCCAATTTTAAAAAAAATTTCCAAATCCAATTTCATTCCTAAACCATTAAAAACAAAGGATTTCACAAGGTTCAACAAAATTTATTCGAAACACAAACCATTTTTTAAACAAGTAGGAAGAATTAATTAAATCTATAGAAACCAAGATTTTAAAACAAAGATACAACAATATGTTTTATTAAAAATAAAAACAATATGTTTTAGAAATCAAAGCCTTCCAATTACAGAAATAAAGGAGTGATAGAGAATCTACCTACCTCTCAATGGGTATCAACAATGAAAAAAGACCCAATAAAAACACTAGATCCATCCTTGAAACATATTTCCTTCAATATATCCAAAAAATATATAATAAAAAAACATCATATATCATATATCTATCCATAATATAATATAATATATCTAATATTACATGTAAGAGTATAATATAATATATAATGTGAAAGAGAGATAACAAAGACTTACTGATGATTATGCTAACCATGCACATGCTACTATCTCTAGAACACCCCCTCACATGGTTGCTTCACACAGTTTGAAAGATTGTGTTCCAACCACACTTTTTTCCTTCTATATATACTCACAAGTTTTCTCCTAGAACTCTTATGGTTTAGAAAAACCATGCACTAACCATTTTCTTTCCCAAAAACTCCCAAAACCATGCACCCATAAAATATATTTTAAAACACACCAAAACCTTATAGAAACTTTTAAAAATAAACTTAAATATTATATAGCTTCAAAATACATAATAAAATGGTAAATTTCCTCAAACTAGAGGTGTTAAATTATCCCCACCATTAGGATTTATATCCCTAAAAAAGTGTAGATTCTCTATGCTTTAGAAAAGTTTGGGATACTATTCCAATATATCTTTTTCATGTTCCCAAGTCTCCTCCTAAATCTTAAAATTCTTAAAAAATAAATCACCAAACACATACTCTTTTCATGTAACAATTTATATTGGTTATACACAATCCATATTAACACATGAAGTAAAGTAGATTCTTTTTAAAGATTAACGTGGTTCCATAAGATCACATGGTCAGGATCATATCGACACTTATTTAGTTATAAAACATGAAATTAATTGTGTATAGTGATGAATCGTGGTGATAAATCTAACTCAAATACTATACCGACAATCTATTCTAGTATTTCAAAAGGACTGATGAATTGGGGAGACAATTTACATTTCTTATCCAAATATTAATGCCATAGCCTTAGAGATACTTTCAAGAAAGCACGATCTCCCACATTAAATGATAATGTTCACCGATGATGACCCATATAATATTTTTTACAACTCTGATCCATCACCATACTTTTCCTCATAATTTTGAATTTTCTCAATCATCTATTGAACAAGACTAGGTCTAAACAATGATGTTTCTCTAGTATCTACCCAACAAAGTGGAGATCGATAAGAAAAACCATACATTGATTCAAAAGGTGACATATATATATCAAGGATTTATAACTATTATAGGATAACACTAATAATAGAATATGATCCTCCCATAAGCCTTTGAAATATATAACACAAGCTCTAATCAAGTATTTTAATGTTTGGATTATATGTTATAATTGTCCATCCATTTTTGGATGATAATCTATGATCATGGTCAACTAGGTATCTGAGGATTATTAAAAATATAAATAAATATAATAGGTTAAATTAGTATATAATTCAGACAACATTGAAATTGGCATTCTATGAAACGTTTTTACCTCATGAATATAGAGTTTTTCCAAGTCTTCCACTATATTATATTCATGAATATAGATTAAGTGAACTGAATTTGTGAGAAAATCCATAATCAACCATATGAAATCGTGTTTATAAACCATTATTGGTATAATTTTGATAAAATCCATAGTTATGTGCTTCCATATTCAGATGGGTATAAGTAAATTTTGAAACACACCAGCTGGTCATTGGTTCTCATCCTTGACCTTCTGAAAAATGAGGCATCATGAGATATACTCCGCCAATTTATTTTTCATTATAGCCTACCAGAAATGGGTTTTAATTCCTTATAAATCTTAGGAATTCTAGGAGGAACAAACAATTTCTAATGGTATTATACAGAAAGAAGTTTTTCTTTATAAGACAACAAAAAATATCAAATATCAAAAAAGTAGCATAGATTCCCCATCTTATTTCCATTCATTAACAGTCTCCCTCTATTAAGTTTTTATGTAATGGTAAGGAAATCATGATCCATTATTTGAACATGATTAACTTGTTCAACCAAGTCAAGAATAAAATTCATCATAAAAAAACCATGAATTCATCATGGTCAATGAGATACAAATGGTTGTTTACAATCATACTCATCAATTTCCACTGATCAAGTTCTTCTTTGGAAAATTGAGTATATGTCTTTAGATTAAATCATATTCCATAGAATTACCTTTTCCAGGTGTATAGATGAATTAAAATTCAAATATATAAATATATTCCATCAATTATATTCATATCATGCTCGAATATATTTGTGAAAAGATATATTTTAAACTTTTATGATTTTTGAACACTGTGAATTTATAACCAAAGAGATAATGAAACCAAGTTTTTAAATCATGAACTGCAAAAAATAATTCCAGGTCATGGATTGGATAATTATTTTTAGGAATTTGAAACTTTCATGATCTATAATCTACCACTTGATCTATTAACATGAGAACACAACTAAGTCCTGGTCTATATGTGACACAATAAACCACATAACCCTTCCTTGGTTCTAGAAAAATAATAATTAGTGTGGAAGTGAGCCTATCCTTAAGATATAAATAGGATTTTTTTAGAATAATCAATCTAATGGAATGGAGTGGTCTTTCTAATTAGTGTTATCATAGGATACGAGAGTTATGAGAAGTCCCAAACAAAGAAACGATACTGACCTACTAATCCTAGAATGCTAGATATATCAAATAAATTATTCAATAGTTTCCAAGAGATAACAACTTATTTCATTACAGGGTGTACTGATACACCTTTCTCAGAGATTAAATGGTTGAGGAAGTTAAATTATTGTATTCAAAAAGCACATTTAGATAATTTTGTATATAACTGGTGATCTTAAAAATTTATCAACACAATATTGAAATGTTATTTATGTTCTCTATAATTTAAATAACAAACCAGAATATTATCCAAAAATACATGATTCATTAATTCCATAAAGAATACCAGTGAATTTGTGAGACCAAAGTGCATGAACATATATTCATAATGACTGTGATAACTCCTAAAAGTTATCTTTGGTATATCCTATTTTCTAAATTAGAGTTAGTGATACCCTAAGTGTAGATAAATTTTAGAGAACCACTGGGATCCAATTAATTGATCAAAGAGATCATCAATATTAGGTAGTATATGTATTCTTTATCATAACTTGATTCAACTTATGAAAATAAATATAGAGTTGTAATGAAATATATACCTTCTTGAAAAAAATAATTGGGGCATCCCAAGGTGACGTACTCTGTCATATGAAGGATTTATTTTCCAAATCTTCTAATTGGATCTTAAACTCCTTAAACTAAATTAGTTCCATTTTATAAGATAAAATTTAAATAGGATTTATACCTATAAGGTGATAAATAAAAAATTAAAATATCTTTTGTGGTGAAAAAATGATGACATTTTCAGGAAACCCATATGGATAGTGATCCATAATGATAGGAAAATATATAGTCTCATTTTTTTTCATTAGTCCCCAAATTGACTGCTACTAATTTATAAGAGTTTCAACCATTGGTGATAAAGGTCCCTTTTTTATATTCATGACATCCCAATATCAATTAAAAACATGCACCATCTCATCAGGTGATATAAAATTTACTTATCATGCATAGAAATCAATACGGGGTTTGAAAGAAACTGACTAATCTATTCCCATTATCAAGTTTAGGAAATACATGTAAAAAATAGAAAAGTCCAAATAAATCTGGACAACATCAATTATTATTAAAAAATATAAACATTTAAATACCCTACTATCTAGCTACCTGAGATGTGTCTGGATACTCATCACATGTGTAACACCCCAAGCTTCCACGGTATGCTTCTCGCTGAATAATACAGTAGCGTGTGTTATACGCAACTTCAAGTTCTAACACACACCACAACTAAAAAAACTAGCTGTTATGAATAGTAATACCCACTTTTTGAAATTTTATACATTTTATCTTTCAAAATGGAATTCATTTTTGGATTCAGAATATCGAAATTATCCTAGGGTGAAATTTTGGTACTTTTCGGATAACTTTCATATTTTGATGAATAGTGAAAATTACTAAATTTTAATTAATTTTTTTAATCGAAAAAATTAATAGTGATAAATTATGAATTTGAGTGGGTTTAAAGTATATTTAGAATATATTTTTACCATTTAATACAATTTTGGTCATTGGACATAATTTCACATTTAAACCAGACATAAACAAGTTTCAATCTTTTGATAATTATTATCTCTTAAAAACACGCTTTTTGTTTTGACAGCGGGAATTAATTTTAAATTAATTTCTGCCACTTCTGTGTTTTGAATTTGGAAAAATGGACTCTATATTTGGAATCATGATGTTCAAATTGTGTAAATAGGTAACTTTTATTTTTATACATTTTGAATAATTACTTCGGTAAATATTTTATTTACCATGGTTAAAGGGTAAATCCGGTAAATAAGGGTAAAAAAATAATACTATAATAATAATAAATTACCCTAAAATGTGTCTTAAACTTATTTGATGATACATGTCCGACCATGGGAATCTTATGGTTGATTTTGGGACCCCATGGATCCACTTGTAAGTGATAATGACACTTTATATTAATTAAGTTAAAGAAAATACAAAAATGACATAAGCCTATATCTTTTAGATTTTTTTTACATAGGGTTATATGTGTTTTATTTTCGACTATAAATATTCATTAGAAAGATAATGAGATTTCCTAAATAATGGTATTTTATTTATAATTTGTAGACATTATATAATTTAATTTATTTATGACACAATGATGATGAAATAATAACCTTATTAGTGTAATATTAAGATAATTGATATTATAAATACCCAAATAAATATATTTGGAGACTTTTAATAAATTACACGAATTTTATAGGTTAATATGACATGTTATTATTGATTTTATTAACATTTTTTTTGAATTAATCATGATGTTATGATTTTCACAAAAATCAAATACCAAATAGTGTGAAAATTGACATAAAAGAGTTTTTAAAACAAATATTATATTATTAATTGATATTAAATTCCTAAAAATCTAAGGTTTGGAAAAAGGACATTTATCATGATAGGTGTATAATTAATGGACCACTTTGGGGTCTCTTGGAGGTATATAGTAAGTTTATTAACTATATAATAAAAAAATACAAAGTGACATGGTAAGTGTCAAACTAATTAACCAAGAGTTAAAACTAAAAGATAAGGTTAATATAATGACCGAAACCTGTCTAAAATCTATTGGTTGAAAGTATTTCGACCCATCCCCACCTTATGATTTGAATAATCCACTTTGGAGTTTTATAAACCGAATATAAATTTATTATAAAATAATAATTTATGTTTTTCCTAAAGAGCCGCTCCTCCCCCTTATAAAAGGACACAACTTCTAACCAATTCTTCACACCTTCAGAGCCTTTTGGCTCTGCCAAACTCTGCCCAAATATCCTCCCAAATTTCCTCACTTAAATATAGAGGCCTTATTTTGATCATAAATCCAACCTAAGGAGCCATTTTGATCAAATCAAAAGGAAGAACCCAAAGAAGAGGTACTATTTTCACCACCCTCTTTCAAGTTCCTTTCTTCTTCAACTTATTCTTTTTTTGTTATTTCTTTTATAAAGTAATAACTCTAGTATCTTCTATATAATGTGATGTTATTATAAATATGGAACAAACAAATTCATTATTCTATCCATCCCTTGAATGACATGTCACCATACGTGCGTACGTACGGCCTACCGTCTTCACGTTGTGGTGTAATTGTTATTCAATATATTATTATTTAGATGGGTATAATAATGATATTTAATTCATATAAATAATAAATATAACATGATAATGATTCTGTATACATGATATACCATCCAATTATATATTATTTTAATATCAAAATAATGATATTTCCGCTCGTGCGTACGTACGGATTACCATCTCCACGAACGCGATGAGATTCATTCCCCATCATATCCATTCAAGACTAAATTTTATTTTATGAATAAAAATAATTTTTAGAGACATGATATCATTATGTATATGAATAAGATATGTCCCATCCATAACAAATATGTCTCGCATAACAAATAATATAAAGGAAAACGAATCCGTTAACACCCGAAACGACTATAATACTAAGATATTATTTACAAATCAATGTTAAAAGATCATATATGATATCATATTAATGTAAAATATTTCTGTATAATTAAATAACAATTATTTCACCATTATAAAGGAGGTTAACCAACCTTCTACAAAGGAAAAAGTACAAGTAAGGGGTTACTTATATCACTTTTAATTCTGTGAGATTTCCATTGTTCACCACTTATTTATTGAATGTGGTGTGTGTACTGCCCATGATTGTATTAATTGTGTAATATACCTTAATTTATGGATATTTACATCATCATTGTATGATCCTTCTTTCATGGGTGTATGTTTCGTAAGTTACCAAATCAATAAGGGAATTTGAAATTTCAATTTCCACTCATTCGGTTTACGCATACTTCAATGATTATTTTACTCCAAGATTATGTGTGGAATCACTATTCATTTGATTATGTCATAATTTACACTCCCATTTCTGTGGATATAATTTTTATACACATAATCACTCCATTGATAAATTCTCAAGTCATCGGTATGAACTTGATAAGAGTAATTTTTACTCAATCTCGATTTCTTGAGTTAAACATCCAATTCATTGGAGTTGTTTTTACAAGAATATGTGTGAATGTACTTTGATTGTTCTAAACTGAATATCCAATAATATTGATTTTATTTATATTTGTCACACATAATTATGTCATTTATTTATCCTTAACATAATGATACGTTCTTTATGAGACCTTTCATCTCAATTTACATTCCATTGAGACTCCTTTGTTGTTATACACCAAATCACTTTTATATGGTGTATATAATGTACTTTGACATATTATATCATGAATCCCTTTATTCTCATGATATTACAAAGTTTTTATTACCTCAATAATTTGTATTCAAGTGTATCTATTTTGGTTATGAACTCTAACTAAAATATCATTTTAAAATGTTTTAAAGATTTATTATTCTAAATCTTTCTCATTAATGTCCATGTTTTAAAAATGGTTTTAAGGATTTATTTATATGGACATTAATGTTTTAAAAACAAAATTCCTTTTAAAAGTTTCAAAGTGGTATGGGACACTTTGATTCAAAAATATATTTTAAATGGCTTCTTGAATAATAATGTGACTTTTAAATGTTTTCAAGGAAAAAGGGATATTTCTCTCAAATAGTTTTGATGATTATTTTAATCTATGTAAATATCCTTCATTATTAACGATTGAGGTTAATCTATAACAATACAATATTCCATATTGTATTGAATGAGTTATGTTTGACTGTGGATGTGCTATTTTTATACCATTCATGGTTTGTAGAGAAAGTATTGACATTTCGTATGCTAGTTTTAATACGAATGTTTATGTTATGTTTCAACTTTTCATATGAGGAATGCATTGGACTTAGTAAGTGACGAGTAGAGCCCTCTATAGCTCCTCGATGCATCGGTAGGTCTCATGAGACAAACTAGTGTCTTGGCACGAGGCCTTGACAAAATCTTATTTTTAGTCTTGGCATGAGGCCTTGGCTACATGGTTATGATAGTCTGACATTATGCATTCCATCATTATGAAAGTGGTTATTGATATTGCATGTGATTATTCGACTAGTAGAATATCCATGTGAATAAGTAAATGGAATTATTTCATTTTATCTTTTCCATATTATGCCAAAGTTCGAGTTTAAAAGGATTTTGTTTTAGTTATACATTGCCTTAAATTTTTATGCTTATTTATGAAAGTTTCCGTTATATTGTTATCCTTACTGAGCATCTGAGCTCACCCCTTTGAATGTTTTATTTTTCCCAAGATATGAAGAAGTAATTTATGAATGACCTGCAGGGATAGTATGAGGGGATATGAAGACAAGTTGTTGTTGTAGTAGTTTGCACTTTATGATGTAATGTAAACTTTATGAATGTATCTAGTTATTCCAAGGCTACTAAACTAATATGTCTTTCGAGACTTGATATTTTGTGATAATGCCAGTATTATGTAATAATGCACCGACTCTGGGTAACTGGGGTCGGGGCATTACAGTTGGTATCAGAGGAAGTTTAGTACAAACCTTGGGAGCTAGATTTAGATAAACTCTGATTAGAGCACATATCCCTAAGATAGACTTTGAGGATTAGTATAGAAGAACTTCCTAGAATTTTGGTATTGTAGAGATTTTGTGATTTTTCTGAGCAATACATCCCTGTCTGGATATGAGCAGGTAGAGGCGGCTCTGGAACATATATAACTAGGGGTAAAACCTAAAAACAAAGCTTTGAGCTATACTTGAATGGGAAATGGTGCACGACAACGGGCCTTGCTGCACTCTTGGTTACGACACTTCTGGGGGATATGCTTAGGATAATTTACATTTTATTTACAAACCTATTTGAAGTATTATATATAATATGAGAGTAAATGAACTTGGTTAATCCTAATGTGTTTCAAATTGAGAATACGGTGACATGATATTCTCTAAATGATTTTCTGACTACTGTTACTCACACAATGCTTTCTGGTTTTATTCAATGGCTGGATTCCAAGGAAGTCATAGTGACTTTGAGAATGATGTACAAGGTGGGAAGGGTGGTGGAAATGAGAAAAAAATGGAATGTTGATAGGCGTAAAAGATATCGTCTTCATGCTAAATCAATTTTCCAAAAATATGATCAACAATATATATATTAACCAATTCCCGGACTCAACAAAGAAGAGAAAGGTGATGAATGACAAGAGCTCCAGCAGTAGAGACCATGGAGAAAGTAATCCTAAATTTCCATCATGCAGGAAACGTGGAAGGAGACACCCAGGAAAGTGTCTCAATGGGATAAAGAAATGCTTTACGTGCAGGAAGGAAGGACATAAAGTGAATAATTACTGAAGAAAAATGAAGAGTACTATGGAAGAAGATAAAAATGGTCCCAAGAATCCATTTACGGTCATTTACCGTAAATGTAGGGGACCTATCCATTACCCGAGTGAATGCCCTATTTTATAGGATATTTTCTTGGTCAAAGAAAAAGCTATGTGTAAATAAATGGTTGGAGAAATGTTTAAAAAGTATTAGTGCTCCTTGTTTATGGGTTTACTTTGGAATAATTTTCTCTTGTATTTGTAACCTTGCAGTTTTCCATGTGAGAATGATATTTGAGGAAGAATTATCTTTTCTCTTGTGGATATAGTTATAAATAACCATTTGGTTTTATATGATCATTGGGTTTGAGGAAATTACAAGTTATTATAATTTGGGATGAAAATGAAAGTTATGAGATAACATTTGTGGTTAAATTATGTTATGGTTATTTTGAGGAATTTATCTCATTTTGGTAATGTTATAAAATATATTTTTTGAAATAGGACAACACACAGACCATGTGACAACCGGTCGCATCGGAAAAAGCTGTGGGAATCGAACCCACAACCAAAGTGCGATTAGGATTTATCACCTACCATTGGACTACGTGAAGTCCCTGGTTAGTGTGACTATTATTTTTAGTTAAATGATTTTATTGATCAATAATAATTTGATTTAGGATCTTATGTCTTATCAAATGAATAACCTTAGTATAGAAAAATTATTTGGTGATTAAGTGATAAATGTTATTTTGGAAGATTTTCGCTTTGTTGGGAACACTATATGCCCAAGGAAAATAGAATAGTATGGGATTTCATTTGAGGAGTAATGGGGGATTTTTATCTATGTTTTTATTGTGGATTTATAGTGATTTGGGTTATTTATGGAAATTATTAACCTATAATAGAGAATATGTGATTTGGTTAATTACTTTTAAGTATGTAACTTTAAGAGTAATTGATGTCATTTAGAGATACCATTTAACGTGGAAGACTACATAACCAAATTCTTCTAAGTTTTGAGTTTCAATATTATTTTGGATTTTATTAAAGGATTTTAAGGAAAATTCTTTATTGAATTCTATTTATTTAACTTTGGGGTATTGTTGGTTTAATTTTAGAAATTAAGATTAGTGTTTCTTTCTCTAATGAAATAACCTTTTGGGGGATCATCAGATCTTATACTAACCATTTTGGTTTTGATTAATCTCTAAAGGCAAGGTAAATATATAGTTTATTCTTCATGGATCATGTGATTGTATAAGAATTTTATTGTAGCTCTTTTAGTGTGACCAAGTCTTCTGGAATACTCATTGTTTAAGAATGAGTTAGTAATATAAATTTATTAAATAATGAAACTTTACTTAAAAATTAAGTACATCTCTTTATGTTCTTATTCAATCTCAGAAATTAATTCCTCATCTTTATGCAATGTAACTTAAAAAATAATAATAAAAATTTTGTCCATTTACTTTTCCTACTGGGAAACTAATGACCATTTGTCCCATCACAAGTTTGTGGTTTTCTTGTTGTTAACTTTCTCCTGGTCATGTTTTCTATCCCTCTCCATCAGAACTTGAAACTTAGTTTATCATCCATATCCATGTTTTTCTACATGGAATACTAGTATAGGTTATCTCGGGTGACCTTTGTACTTCTCTTTCTTTCTTTTAAAGTGATAGTTTTATTGACTCTTTTTCCGATGTTTGACTTTCCATTACATTCCCAAGCCCAATTTTAAAAAATTGTGAGGACTCAATTTATTTAAGGAGGGGAGAATGTAACACCCCAAGATTGCACGGTACGCTTCTCACTGAATAATACATTAGTTTATATTGTATGAAACTTCAAGTTCTAACACACACCACAACTAATAAAACTAGCTGTTATGAATAGTAATACCCACTTTTTGAAATTTTATACATTTTATCTTTCAAAATGGACTTCATTCTTGGATTTTGAATATCGAAATTAGCCTAGGGTGAAATTTTGGTACTTTTTGGATAACTTTCATATTTTTATGAATAGTGAAAATTACTAAATTTTAATTAAAAACAACTTTTTTAATCGAAATAATTAATAGTGATAAATTATGAATTTGAGTGGTTTTAAATTATATTTAGAATATATTTTTACTATTTAATACAATTTTTGTCATTGGACATAATTTCACATTTAAACCAGACATAAACAAGTGTCAATCTTTTAATAATTATTATCTCTTAAAAACAGGCTTTTTGTTTTGACAGCGGGAATTAGTTTTAAATTAATTTCTGAAACTTATGTGTTTTGAATTTGAAAAAATGGACTCCATATTTTGAATCAGGATGTTCAAATTTTGTAAATAGGTAACTTTTATTTTTAGACATTTTGAATAATTACTTCGGTAAATATTTTATTTACCATGGTTAAAGGGTAAATCTGGTAAATAAGAGTAAAAAAATAATATTATAATAATCCTAAATTACCCTAAAACATGTCTTAACCCTATTGGTTGATACAGGTACGACCATGGGCATCTTGGGGTCGATTTTTGGACCCCGTGGATCCACTTGTAAGTGATAATGACACTTTATATTAATTAAGTTAAAGAAAACACAAAAATGACATAAGCCTATATCTTTTAGAAAAACAATTTTTACATAAGGTAATATGTGTTATATTTTCGACTATAAATATTAATTATAAATATAAAAATATTTCCTACATAATGGTATTTTATTTATAATTTTTAGACATTATATAATTTAATTTATTTTTGACACAATGATGATGTAGTAATTATTTTATTAGTGAAATATTAAGATAATTGATATTATAAATACCCAAATAAATATAATTGGAAACTTTTAATGAATTACACGAATTTTACAGGTTAATATGACATGTTAGGATTTATTTGATTTACTTTTTTCTAAGTAATCATGCTGTTATGATTTTCAAAAAAATTAAATACCAAATAGTGTCAAAATTGACATAAAAGAGTTTTTAAAAAATATATTATATTATTAATTGATATTAAATTCCTAAAAATATAAGGTTAAACCAAAGTACTTGTATCAAGATAGGTGTATCATTAATGGACAACTTATCTGTCTCTTGTAGGTATATAGTAAGTTTATTAACTATATAATATAAAAATACAAAGTGACATGGTAAGTGTCAAACTAATTAACCAAGAGTTAAAACTAAAAGGTAAGGTTAATATAATTACCCAAACCTATCTAAAATATATTGGTTGAAAGGATTTAGACCCATCCCCACCTTAGTCTTTTAATAATCTAATTTGGATCCATTAGAAACCAAATATGAATTTATTATAAAATAATAATTTAATTTTTTTCTAAAGAGCCCCTCCTCCCCCTTATAAAAGAACACCACTTCTAACCAATTATTCACACCTTCAAAGCCTTTTGGATCAGCCAAAATCTGCCCAAATATCCTCCAGACTTCCCTCACTTCAATCTAGAGGCCTTATTTTGATCATAAAGCCAACCTAAGGAGCCCTTTTGATCAAATCAAAAGGAAGAACCCGAAGAAGAGGTAATGTTTTCACCACCATCTTTCAAGTTCCTTTCTTCTTCAACTTATTATTTCTTTGTTATTTATATTCTAAAATAATAAATACAGTATATTCTATATAATGTAATGTTATTATAAATATGGAACAAAAAAATTAATTATTCTATCCATCCCTTGAATGACATGTCACCATACGTGCATACGTATGACCTACCGTCTCCACGTTGTGGTGTAATTGTTATTCAATATATTATTATTTATATGGGTATAATAATGATGTTTAATTCATGTAAATAATAAATATAACATGATAATGATTCTGTATACATGATATAACTTCCAATTATATATTATTTTAATATCAAAATAATGATATTGTCGCTCGTGCGTACATACGGATTACCGTCTCCACGAACGCGATGAGATTAATTCCCCATCATATCCATTCAAGACTAAATTTAATTTGATGAATAAAAATAATTTTTAGAGACATTATATCATTCTGGATATGAATAAGATACATCTCATCCATAACAAATATGGCTCGCATAACAAATAATATAAAGGAAAACGAATCCGTTAACACCCGAAACGACGATAATACTAAGATATTATTAACAAATCAATGTTAAAAGATCATATATGATATCATATTAATGTAAATGATTTTTTTATAATTCAATAACAATTATTTAAACATTATACAGGAGGTTAACCTACCGTCGACCAAGGAAAAAGTACAAGTAAGGGGTTTCTTATATCACTTTTAATTCTGTGAGATTTCCATTGTTCACCACTTATTTATTGAATGTGGTGTGTGTACTGCTCATGATTGTATTAATTGTGTAATATACTTTAATTTATGGATATTTACATCATCATTTTATGATACTTCTTTCATGGGTGTATGTTTCGTAAGTTACCAAATCAATAAGGGAATTTGAAATTTCAATTTCCACTCATTCGGCTTTACACATACTTCATTGATTATTTTACTCCAAGATTATGTGTGGAATGACTATTAATTTGATTATGTCATAATTTACACTCCCCTTTCTATGGATATACTTTTGATACATATAATCACTCCATTTATAAATTCTCAAGTCATCGGTATGAACTTGATAAGAGTAATTTTTACTCAATCTCGATTTGTTGAGTTAAACATCCAATTCATTGGTGTTGTTTTTGCAAGAATATGTGTGAATGTACTTTGATTTTTCTACACTGAATATCCAATCATATTGAGTGTATTTATATTTTTCACACATAATTATGTCATTGATTTATCCTTAACCTAAGGATACAGTCTTTATGAGAGATTTCATCTCAATTTACATTCCATTGAGACTCCTTTGTTGTTATACACCAAATCACTTTTATATGGTGTATATAATGTACTTTGATATAGTATATCATGAATCCCTTTATTCTCATGATATTACAAAGTTTTTATTACCTCAATTATTTTTATTCAAGTGTCTCTCTTTTTTTTAGGAACTCTAACTAAAATATCATTTTAAAATGTATTAAAGATTTATTATTCTAAATCTTTCTCATTAATGTCCATGTTTTAAAAATGGTTTTAAGGATTTATTTATATGGACATTAAAGTTTTCAAATAAAAATTCCTTTTAAAAGTTTCAAATTGGTATGGGAAAATTTTATTCAAAAATCTATTTTAAATGGATTCTTGAATAATAGTGTGCCTTTTAAACGTTTTCAAGGAAAAAGGGATATTTCTCTCAAATAGTTTTGATGATTATTTTAATCTATGTCAATATCCTTCATTATTCTCGATTGAGGTTAATCTGTAACAATAAAATCTTCCATATTGTATTGAATGAGTTATGTTTGACTGTGGATGTTCTATTTTTATACCATTCATGGTTTGTAGAGAAAGTATTGACATTTCGTATGCTAGTTTTAATACGAATGTTTATGTTATGTTTCAACTTTTCATATGAGGAATGCATTGGACTTAGTAAGTGATGGGTGGAGCCCGCAATAGCTCGTCGATGCATTGGTAGGTCTCATGAGACAAACTAGTGTCTTGACACGAGGACTTGACAAAATCTTATTTTTAGTCTCGACACGAGGCCTTGGATATGTGGTTATGATAGTCTGACATTATGCATTCCATTATTATGAAAGTGGTTATTGATATTGCATGTGATTATTAGACTAGTAGAATATCCATGTGAACAAGTAAATGGAATTATTTCATTTTATCTTTTCCATATTATGCCGAAGTTTGAGTTTAAAAGGATTTTGTTTTAGTTATACATTTTCTTAAATGTTTATGTTTATTTATGAAAGTTTCTGCTATATTGTTATCCTTACTGAGCATCTGAGTTCACCCCTTTCAATGTTTTATTTTTCCCAGGATGGGAAGAAGTAATTTATGAATGACCTACAGGGATAGTATGAGGGGATATGAAGACAAGTTGTTGTTGTAGTAGTTTTTACTTTATGATGTAATGTAAACTTTATGAATGTATCTATTTATTCCAGAGCTACTAAACTAATTGGTCTTTCGAGACTTGATCTTTTGTGATCATGCCAATATTATGTAATAATGCACCGACTCTGGGTAACTGGGGTCGGGGAATTACAACATGTGACATCATCTCGATATGAAACCCCATTTATCAATTTCACATAAAGAAATAAAAGAGTGGGATGGAATTGTGTCACACAAAACTATTGGTTTTTTATTGGTGGAAAATATGACCGGGGGGGGGGGGGAGGGGGTTAATAGTTATTTTAAAATTTAAAGACAAAAAAAATTAGAGTTTATAAAATATTAAATAATAGTGAGTGCGGTGTTCTTATGTTGGGTTGTAGTGGAAATAAAAATTAATGAACACAAGATTTATAAAGGTTAAGATCACAAAGATCCTAGTCCACTCCTTAATCTCCTCTACTCCTAGAAGAGACTGGTACCCATTAATAAACTCACTTTTAAAGGTGTGAGAACCATATTATAGACCCTACCTTTTTAACAATACATGGGCACAATGTAGTCTTGATATAGGAGACCAACCTAGTCTATTATTCCTGAATTTTTATCAGGAATCAGGACCCTGACTTCCTTTTAGGAGGTGGAATAAATAGAGAGATTAAATACATTCTTTTGATGGGAAAATCAAAAACCATACATGAAGAAATTAAAAACAAAAGGAAAAAACGTTAAATGAATAAAATAAATACAAGAAAAGTATAAAATGATAATAATATTGAATAAGTTTAATCTCTATGATCTTTGATCATTTGGAAGGAACAAATTTTGAAGTTGGAGTCCTTTGGTGATCACATCAAGAATACAGAAGTCGCATAAGATCATGAACAATTCAAAGCATCAAGAATTTTGAAGATGAATCATACATGGTCTCTATGAATGATATTTATAGGTATATGTTTTATTACTTGAAAGGATTTTATAGATCATTAAAACAAGATATTATAATATTAGGTCTATACCCAATGTATTAATGACACCTGTTAGTGAATAACAATGAAATAAAATGACTATCACCTTTGATTGTTTAATTTGTGCTTGAATAAAATATAATAAATTCAGGATTTATATTTCTTCATTAATATATTAATATAAAAAATTAATATATTAATATTTTTTTAGACAATTCATAATTATACAAAAATTAAAAACAAATATAATCTTGAGATTATACCTACAACAAAAATTACAGAAAAACTGAGCGTGGAATAAACTTCAAACAAAATGAATAAAGTACGTGAAATAGTGTTACAATTATTTTTACATTCTCTAAAATTATATTTCAATATAAAATAATAACAAACTTAAAAAATAAATTATTTTAATAAAATAAATGGGAAATAATAAATAAGATTTGAGAATAATAAAATGTTAACTAAAGGTGTTTCATGACCCACTTCTAAAAATAGTGAGCAATGAATCCTGACCTACCACTGGAACAGAGAGAAGATTCCCTTAAAATATAAAAAAAAGTATCCAATCAAAGAAAAATAAATTCGATACATATTAGAAATAAAAGTATTCAGTAGAGGCAATCAAATTTTTTCTACCATAGGATGTCCAATGGTAACTCATGACCCACTATTTTATGAAGACAATGATGGCTCATGACCAACTGTTGGAGGTGTCGAATAATATATCACTAAATACATTGAAAAACAATAGGAATAAATAGAATATTAAAAAATATACTATAAATTAAATTATAATACTTCAAATAGTAAGAATAATGGACTGAATAAAAATAATAATCTTCTTCCAAGCCTCTTTGAACTTAAAGGTGGTGCTAGTGTACAAAAAAGAGATAACATAAGAAATAATATTTGGATAAAATTAAAACAGAAAGGAAATAATTTATTATAAAATGAGAATAAAGATGAATAAACTCATATTTTAGCTAGATAAACCTACTGATAAGATTATTTATATATCATCCCACATTTTTATTATATAACTTTTCATTTACATGGTATAAACAAATGATATTTTAAAGTTTAGTTTCTTGGAAATAAGGCACATAATACATGAAAAATTAAAAAAATTATTCCAATACACTTGAAATAATTCATAATAGGTTCATACTTTGTAAAATTACTACATATCATAAACTAGGGACATACATCAAAGGAAAGGGTGATCATAATGCCCAATAAGGGAAAACATGGGAAACATTTTACATGTGACCATGAGAAATATTAATAAGAACTTGAGGAATAAAGGCATGAGAAAAGTAAAAATGGGGATTTAATAATAAAAATAAAATGAATCATAAAATATAAATGTGGCCACAACATTTAAATGAGTCATTCATAAGCATACCACCAAGGTTTTTCACTGAGGTGTCGTAAAAATTACCAAGGTTATTCACCAAGATATTGTAAAACATGTAATCTCTAGAGATTAAATTATTTACCCAATGCATTAGAGAGCTATAATGGAGAACCCTTAAAATTTATTAATTAATGTGATACACATATATCATAGTCAAAAATTTCATAAATAACCCATAGAGAATAAAATAAATGGGTTTCATATCAAAATATTAGTGTTTTAATAGTGCTTAAAGAAGATGATCATTATGCATTTTTTAACCCACATAAAGAGAATGAGGGTTTTATGTATGTAAATACCAAAATAAAATAAATAAATTAAAAATATTGGATAATATACCTAGAAAATAAATATGTTTTAGTGTTCAAAAAAATAAAGTAAAAGATAATTTCTTGACGAGAAGAGAGAAATTTTGAGAAGTAAATTCAGTAGCTTAATAGGTATAAAATATGGTTTTAGAAAAGGGTAAAAAGAGAGGGGAAAGAGGAATAAAATTGATAAAAAATATTTTTTAATTAAAGGAATGAATAAAAATGAAATAAGAGAGTCTTTACATAATATTCAGAAGACATATACAAAAAGAAATTCTTAAAATGAAGAGAAAAGAAGGATATTTCCCTTACCTTGAAGAGTAACTCCTAAAACATGAATATTAGGACCTTGGGGGATTTAGGATACATTGAGAGGTCAAAATTTCTTATATTTTTTAGGATTATTTTTTAGTGAAATTAAATGGAGAAATGGGTGGATATTTATATCAAAAGTGGATGATTTGTTTATTTATTTCCAAATATAGGCCTTGGAAAACTAGGTTGTGGAAAATAAAAAACCATGGGATTTCAGATGGTATTTTCCCATGTTATTTGACACTTTGGAAAAATTTTATGTTATTTTAATCCAAAATAGTTAACCATAATTTTATATTACTTATTTTGTCAAGGAAAAGTAAAGTTTCCCCAAAATAACATTTTTAAAGTTAAAGTTTCTATTTTAGAATTTGGAAAATAAATTTTAGATTCAAAAATTGATGTAAATATATGAAAATAATTGATATTAATAAAATAACATATTTTAGGTCGTTTATTGTGGTTAATTAGTAATTAAATCATTAAGAAATAATTATTAATTCATTAAACATACCAAAAAATTGAAACTGCATTTTAACTATTCATGAAAAAATGACATATTTTAAAAAAATTTCATAAATTGAACCTAACCTAATTTTGATGTTAAGATTTAAAAGATGATATTTATTTTATTATAATAATTCTATAAATATTATAATTATAACTTTTAAATATAAAAATCCTTATTTATTAAGAATAATAGTGGACTGAAAATGCATAATAAAATTTTTAACACTTGAAAAAAAATATTTTATCATTTATATTTAAATAAGAGTGTTTTTATAATACTATTTAAATAAAATAAGTATTATTAATAATATATTATTTTATTATAAATATATATATCTTTTTTGGAAAGTACATTTTTTGTCTGAAAATTCAATTTATTAAATTCTATCTCAATTTTATTAAGAAAAACTATTCTTAAAACAGAATTAATGGAATAAAAATTTTATTTATACAATGGAATTTCAATTTAAGTAACTAGGGACTCAATACATAACCCCTTATAACACCCGCATATGACCTAATGGTAAGGTGTGCGATGGTGATAGATTCACAGGGTGGCTCAGCTAACATTGCCCAAGTGGTAACTTCCACTAGCTTGAACTTCTCTCATAGGTGATTTCGATCAAGATTCACCTATTGAAGCTCAAATTGGGATTGGTCAAGGGATAACCCCAGTGATGCTACCTATCTGCCAAGCTTCGAAAAATTGGCTTTAAATGACACGACCCTACTAGTTTAGGCCATCATTTCTTCTTTCTACAGTAATTATACCTTTTCATTTATACTTATAAACACACAATATAATGTTAAAATTATCACTAAGAATATAGATTCCAATGGTAATATTGAAAAATAAATTTATAATCACTTCATTATTAAAGAGATATAGTTTTGTTGAGTAAAAAATAAAATAACACACATTTTCTCATGTAATAATTTTTATTCAAAAATTACGGGTCATTACATTTTTCCCCCATTAAGAAATTTCATCCCCATAATTTCAAATCATAATCTCAGTTGAGAAAAATTGTGGGTACTTATATCTTATTGTCTCCTCTGGTTCCCACTTCGCTTCTTCATATTTAGGATTCCTCCACAAAACTGTGAGGAGGTGGGTTGTCTTGTTGTATAGAACCTTGTCCCTATGGTCCAAGATCTCCACCGACTACTCCTCATAAGAGAGGTCATGTTACAGTTATACCATCTTAGTTTTTAGTACATGTCATCAAGAGAGATACGTGGAACTAATCCTGAAGTTGAGCTAGATTTGGTGGAAGTACTAACTAATAAGAGACTGATCGCACGTGATCAAGGATTTCATAGTGTCCAATGTACTTGGGGATAACTTCCATTTAATACAAAACCATATGAATCTATTCCATGGTGAAATTTTAATGATAAATTTGTCACCAACATCACACTCTAAGTCCCTTTGATGGTTGTTAGCATATCTCTTCTACTGACTTTGAGAAACCTTTATGTGTTTTTGGATGGAATGAAACTTTTCCATCATATCTTGCAAAAGATCAGGTCCAAGAAGATTCCTCTTAAAAACTTAATCCCAACAAGTAGGATTTCTACATAACTTCCCATATAGAGTTCTATAGGGTTCCATTTCAATACTCTAATGGAAGATATCATTGTATGGGAACTCAACTAATGTGATATATTGATCCCATCCACATTTAAATTACATTGATCATGTTCTCATCATGTCCCCGAGTGTCTGAATAGTCCTTTTAGATTGTCCATCAGTTTGGGGGTGATAGGCTGTATTAAAATTAAATTCAGTACTTAGAGCATGTTGAAGACTTCTCCAAAATTTTGATGTGAACCTTGGATCCTGATAATAAATGATAGAGAGTGGTACCCTATTCATCCTTACCACATCCTTCACATATATCTTTTTAAGTTGATCAAGAGATAAATCATCTTGAATAGAAATGAAATGGGTAGTCGTGGTAAGATGATCCACCATAATCCATATCATATTATTTCCTTTGGATGTTCCCAGGAGACTAGTGACAAAGTCTATAGTGATATTATCCCACTTTTATATTGGTATGGGTAGTGGTTTTAATACCCCTTTAAAAATTTGTCACTCTGGATTCACTTGTTGACACACCAGGCACCTTGTAGTGTAGTCAACAATATCCATTTTCATTTTATCCCACCAATAACAATCACAAAGGTCCCTATATATTTTTGCACTTCAAGGATGTATAGAGAATATAGAGCTATGAGATTCATCCATCAACTCCTTTATTTACAGAATATATGGAACATATATCCTTGTGTGAAATTTGAGTACACCTTCTTAGTCAATATTGAACCCAATAAACCTACCACTCTTCACAACCTCTATATTATTCTATAAAAAAGGATCTTCACTTTGAGATTTCTTGATATTCTCTAGAAATGATGGTTGAAAAATCATTTGGGATAGGGTTTATGATGTTCCTTCCCACATGATTCCCACGTCCAACCTTACCAGGACTTTGATCAAAGGATATCCTTAAATCCTCATAATTTCCAGCACAATAGGGCATTTCCAACTTAATGTATCAATGCCTTTTTTTCTATTTCGAGATGACAATGAATTGAACAATAATAGTCTTTAAGAAGTTCCAACCATCTAATCCATCTCATGTTTAATTCCTTTTGTGTGAAAATATACTTCAAACATTGGTGGTCTGTGTATATATCACATTTTTCTCCATAATGATAGTGCCTCCATATATTCATAGAAAAAAAAAACTTTAGACATCTCCTGGTTATGTGTTGGATAATTATTCTCATGAGGATTTAAATATTGATATGCATAAGAAATCACCTTATCATTTTTCATGAGGACACACCCAATCCATTTCAGAGATGCATCACTAAAAATAATTAATCCTTCTTTAAAAGAGGGTAGATTTAACAGATGTGTAATAAACAATCACTTCTTCAACTATTGGAAATTTTCTTCACACTCATTTTTTCAGATAAACTTGGCCCCTTTTCGAGTTCACTTGTTTAGTGGATTATAATGTCATGAAAAGATTTTCAAAAACCTCCTATAATATCCTGATAAAACAAGGAAACTATGATTCTCATTTACTGTTGTAGGATGAGTCCATTCCTCCACAACCTTTTTCTTGGTAGGGTTAACTGAGATTCCTTCAATGGTTATAATGTTACCCATGAAAGCAACTTGTTGTAACAAAAATTCACATTTTTGATATTTTTTAAATAATCTATCTTTGTTCAATGTTTTCAATATAAAACTTAGATGATCCTCATAATCCTTGAGACTTTTATAATATATCATAATATCATCAATAAAAACTACCATAAAGTTATCATGGTAGTACTTAAAGACTCTATTCATCCAATCCATAAAAATATCATGAGCATTAGTCAAGTCGAAGGGCATAACAAGAAACTCATAATGATCATATATTGATCGGAAGGTAGTCTTTAAAACATCTTCTTTATTCACCCTCAATTGATGATAACCAAAATAAAGATCAATCTTGGGGAAGAATTGATCACTATGAAGCTGGTAAAATAAATCATCAATCCTTGGAAGAGGGTACCTTTTATTCACTGTAATCCCATTAAGTTATCCATAATCAATGCATTGACACATTGATCTATCCTTATTCTTCATAAAGAGAATAGGTTATCCCCAAGGAGGAATACTTGGTTAGATAAACCCCTTATCCAAGAGATATTGGAGTTTTTTATTTAATTTCTTCATCTTTACATTTTCCATTCTATATGGGGTCTTTAATATCATCTTGGATCCATGCATAAGTTTAGTGGAGAAGTCTACATATTTTTATAGGGTAGGTCTAGGTAACTCTTCATGAAATAAATCAATGTATTCTTAAATTATGAGGTTATTTTCTATTTGTATACTTTCATTTCCTTCTTCATCTTCACTGATCATCTCTATAAATAAGGCTATGAGAGGTGATTCTAGTCAAAGATTAGGTTAAGATATCTCTCCTTTGAAAACAACTATAGGCTATCTATTCAAGTCTACAAAATTTTTATTTATTATTAATTTGATATTATTATTATACTTTGAGAGCCAATACATCTATAATATAGTGTCAAATTCTAGAATAATAATGAATACTATATTTGTGATGGGATTGTGATTGTCAAAGTGAATACTAGAGTTTCTAAACACTATTTATTCTTGGATAATCCCTCAAAAATTCTTGAATGATAACTCTACTTTTAGAAGTTTAGGTATTGATTATATATTATTCACAAACTTTTATGAAATAAAGGAATGTGTATAACCAGAATCAAACAAAGTACTTGCCATCTTTGAGAGAAAAATTAGATAATCTTCTACCACATCATTTGAAGCTTCAATTTAAGCTATAATGAAAAAAATCCCAACCTTATTGACTTGTCCTATGCTGAGTTTGATGGTGATTCCCCTCCATTAACTTTGGATTTGGACAGTGATTGGGAAAGTGTTCAAGATTTACACACTTGAATCATTAGACCTCAAGATAAACCTACACCATCTTCCCTTTGTCATTAGTGTTGAGAAGTTAAGGATATATCTCAACATGATAGTTCTAAACAATATGGAAATATCTTCCACACTTGTAACATTTACCAATCTCGAGAAAGAAGTTACCGAAT
This sequence comes from Viscum album, assembly GCA_963277665.1. Classification (NCBI taxonomy): domain Eukaryota; kingdom Viridiplantae; phylum Streptophyta; class Magnoliopsida; order Santalales; family Viscaceae; genus Viscum; species Viscum album. Next base: position 634,467 of record CAUJRU010000376.1, on the reverse strand, counting down.
GCTTCTTCCCACATTTTTTATATGTGGAAAATTTCACTTACTTCCACCTCTTCTATGATCAAATATACTCCCTAATCTTGGATCCATTTATCCGTTATTTTTATTTGATCTATGGAACCACTGAAATTATTGTAATGTTCATCTCATAGATTCCCACAGATACATTTTCCTTCTTCTTCAACTAGAAATACCTCATCTATTTTCATTTACATAGAATGGGGGAAATATTTTTTGAAAAAGGTTCCCCTGGACTCTTCCAACTCTATAGCTTCAATATAACTTACTAGCTTCTTGTTTTTAATTAGTTTCCACTACTGATCATCTTCTCCCTCCAAGTGGTACACAACCTGGGTGACTCTATCTTGTTTCAAAAAATAGAGTACAAAAAATATCATTTTCTATAGAGCTTATCCATTGTTCAGAAATCAGTGGGTCAATAGATCCACTGAAAGCTAGTGCTTGTTGAATAATGAAAGACTCAAATGGAAAGTTATTCCCTTCAAGGTGAATCTGGTCTCTCAACTTGATTCAAGTTATTTCTCATAACTCTAGTTATTTGATTTATCATTCTCATGAAGTTTTTCATTCTGGATTCCATAGAAGGGCTATTAGCATATGGTCTATTATAGTTACCATTTAAACTGTTCCTCATATTTTCATCCATTTTATAAAAGAATAAAACCTTATTGAGAAATGTGTTTTATTTAATAATCTTATAATTCTAAAGGAATTTTTATATCTTAAAACATCATTCTTAAATATGTTATTATTTAATAACAATTAAAATTTCGATAAATCCTTCATAATGGTTCATAAAAAGATTGTGATTAACAAAAAATATTTCCAGGAATTTTTAAACTAGGATTTATTTGAGGAACGTTGTCATACACCAATTCCCATTTGAGTCTAACTCAAATTGGTACTTTCAGCTTTTACCCTTGGATACATTTGTGCTAGAGCAGCATCCACTTTTTTATATCCAGATATGTATTTATTTTCTTAGAAACAAATTACTCAATACATTACCAAATTAATAATATGTTTTCTTATATTTGAGAAATTTCTATAGGGTTCTTCCTAATGTTTTCAAATCCTAATTTCTACAAATAACTAAAGCATCCTTTGATACCAATAATGTAATCCCACCTTTCTATTGTATAAATTTTCTTTTACATGGTACAAATAGAGAATCTTTTGAAGTTCAGTTTCTTGGAAATAAGGTACGTAAAACATGAAAACATAAAAAATTATTTTAATCCACTTGAAAGGATTAATTATAGGTTCATCCTATGAAAAATTACTACACTCATAACCTAGGAATATACATCAAATGAAAGGGTGGTCACAAGGCCCAGTAAGGGAAAACAAGGGAAATAGTTTACATGTGACTATAGGAAATATCAATAAGAACATGAGGAATAAAGAAATGAGAAAATGAAAAAGGGAAATTTAATAATAAATATAAGAAGAATCATAACATGAAAATGTGGCTACGACATTAAAATGATAAATTCATAATCATTTCACCAAGGTTTTTCATTGAGGTGTCATAAAAACTACCAAGGTTATTCACCAAGGTATCATAAAACATGTCATCTCTAGAGATTAAATTATTTACCAAATAAATTGGAGAAATATTAGGGTAAACCTTTCATATGTATTAATTAATTTTATCCACATATATCATAATAAAAAATTTCATAAATAACCCATCGAGAATAAAAGAAATAAGCTTTGTATCAAAATCATGGAATTTTAAAAAATACTTAACGAACATGATTATTATGTAATTTTTAACCCATGAAAATGTAATTTAAAATAAATCATTTAAACATATTGGTGAATAACCCTATTAAATAAACAATTTTCTATATTCAAAAAAATAAAATAAAATATAATTTCTTGAGGAGAAGAGAGAAATTTGGAGAAGTAAGTTTGACAGCATAACGAGTATAACATGTGGTTTTAAAAAAGATTAAAAAGGTAAAAAAATTTATCCCATTGATAAAAAATAATTTTGAATTAGTTTAACGAATAAAAATTAAATAATAGAGTTTTACCATAACATTGTGAAGAAATATACAAAAAGAGATTCTTGAAATGAATAGAAAAGAAGGATATTTTCCTTACCATGAAGAGTAACTCCTAAAACTTGATGATTGGGACCTTGGGTGCCTGAGAATACCTTGGGAGGGATCCTTGGTAGGTAAAAATATCATATATTTGTGTATGATGAATTTTTAGTGAAACAGAATAGAGAAATTGGTGGATATTTATATCAAAAGTGGATGATTTGTTTATTAATTCCCAAATATAGACCTTAGAAACCTATGTTGTGGAAAATGAGAAACCATGCGATTTCCCATGGTATTGGACAATTAGGACACATTTTATGTTATTTTAATCCAAAATATTCAACCATAAATTTATATTACTTATTTTAGCAAGGATAAGTAAAGTTTTCTCAAAATAACATTTTTAAATTAAAATTTCCCATTTTAGAATTTGGAAAGTAAATTATAGATTTAAAAATTGATTTAAAAATATTAAAATACTTGATATTAGTAAAATAACATATTTTAGGTCTTTAATTATAGTTAAATAGTTATTAAATCATTATGACATAATTAGAAATTCATTAAACATACCGAAAGACTCAAACTGTATTTTTACTATTTATGAAAAAATAATGTATTTTAGAAAATTCTCATAAATTCAACGTAACCTAATTTTGAAATGATGAGTTAAAAAATGATATTTATTTTATCATGATAATTATATAAATATTATAATTATAACTTTTAAATATAAAAATTATTATTTATTAAAAATAATTGCAGATTGAAAATATATAGTAAAATTTTAGGCACTTGAAAATAAAATAAAATAATTTTATCATTTATATTTAAATAAGAGTGTTTTTGTCATACTATTTCATTAAAATAAGTATTATTCATAATAACTTTGTTTATTATAAATATTTATATATTTTCTGTAAAGTATAATTTCTTTCTGAAAAATAAATTTATTAAATTCCATATCAATTTTATTAAGAAAAAATATTATTAAAATGGAATTGATGCAATAAATTTTTTTATTTATATAATGGAATTAAAATTTAAGTAATTAGTGCCTTGAAACATAACCCCTTATAAAACCTATATATGACCTAAGGGTAAGTTATCTGATGAATATAGATTCATGGGGAAACTCGACTAACATTTCATGTGTGGTAATTTTCATTAAATTGAACTTCTCCTATAGGTGATTTTGTTCAAGATTCACTTGTTAAATCTCATCTTGGGCTTAGTCAAGGGTGAACATTAGTTATTTTACCTCTCTATAAATATTATATAAATGATATTCATATGACATGAACCTATTATTTGAGGCCATCATTTCTCCTTTCTCTATTAATTATACACATTCATTTCTACTTAAAAAAAATTATATTGTAAAAATTATTATTAAGAGTATAGTTTACAGTGATCATATTGACCAATGGTCATATAATGGTTGAATATATATTTTCAAATTTCAATTTATAATCACTTTATTATTAAAGATATATAGTTTTGTTGATTAAAAAATAAAATAACACACATTTTATTAGGAAACAAAATTTATTCAAAAAGCATAGGTTGATACACTATACAACAAAAGAAGAATCAACCAGTGGGTAAAAATAACCCACTGTTGATGTCAAAAAATGATTAATATGACCCACCATTGTAATTTGGAAGTGGATTCCTGAATGAAAATTGGGTTCTTCCAACAGAGACTCAACTCACTTTCCATTGGTATTTTCTAATGGCGACTCAAATCACCCACTATTGGTATTTTCCAATGGTGAATCAACTCACCCACCATTGGTAGTTTCCAATAGGGACTCATTGAGAAACCAATAGGGGAAGGCCAAAGAACTATAGAAGCAATACAAGATGATTTATTGAACATAATAAATCTTAAAGAAGAATATCCCCAAGTGACAGAAAGAGAAGATGAAGTTGAGCTGACTATATGCAAGATAAAACAACCATGAAGAGATGCTGGGATAAAACAAGAAAGATATATAGTCTTGAAGAAACATGGTTAGATTCATCAGAGTACATGATATTGAGGTTCAGGTTTCTGGGGAAGATGATTGATAGTCAAGGAAGGAAATAATCGCATGGGGGTTCAAATGGGAACACAAAGGATTTCAAATAAAAAATTATGGATGATATTAAAAGGATCCAATAGTCAAGAGCTTGACCATGTTTTTTTTATAAAATGAATAGTAATAATATAGTGCTATCCTACATCAGAATGAAAAATAGAGGGTGAGAGGTATATCAACCAGGATGTACTGATCCTCAGTTCAAATTTAAAAACAACCCACGCACACAAGGGCCACAACCCAGCAAGTGACCTAGATCAACCTCTATGCATGCAGGCACACACTATTAGCTTTATTCATGGGACCACATTCCATAGATATTCACTATTAAAATGACCTCTATAGCCTCCCTATTGGGCTTCCTAAGGCAGGCCTTCCCACGAGGTTGACCTAATAGGACCCCTATGTGGTTGAGGGCTAACCAAGGTTCCTCATAAGGATGGCCAAATTTTTCTACGCAAATAAACATAAGAAAATAATAATAACATGAAGTATTATTAAATCAACAATAATAACAATCAACTCTTTTAAAACACGTAATTAAAAATAAATATTAATTTAAAACACTTGAAATTTAATAGTTTTCAGAATTTAATAAAACATTAATAAATGGTAATTTATCATAAAAATAAAAAATAAAAAATAAAAAATAAAGTTGATAAAATATTTAAATCACTTTAAAATACTAATAAAATCCCCATTTTTTTAAATTAAAAAACTAAACATTTATTAAATTTTTACGAAAAATCTACCCCTTTTTGAAATTTATCAAAAAATTCATTAAAAAAAATATTTTAAGGAAAATCATTTTTTATCATAAACAAATACTTTAATAGAAATAAAGTAGTTTATAATCATGAGAATAAAAATATGGATACACTATTCAATTGAAGTATAAATAAGATAATGTTATTTTCTAATAAATTATTTTTTAAATAGAGTGATTTAATTGTTATTTAATTAAAGAATAAAATAAAATTTTCAATTACAAAACATATGTAAAAAAATATTTAAGGATAATGATTAAACTAAATAATATTTTAAGATTCTAACATACCTAATTCAAATTTCATCTTCTCAAACTTAATTGAATCTATGGGTTACATAAAATTTTCAACTAGTTGTTTCTTAGTGGAAAAAAATTCTAAACACATATCACCTTTATTAACATGATCTCTTAAGAAGTGAGATATTACATCTATGTGTTTTATTCTAGAGTTTTGAAGAAGTTTTTTATAAGTTGATATAGTACTTGAGTTATCACAGTAGATAAGCATTTAATCAAAAATTATATTGAAATCATATAAGGTTTTTTTATCCAAATACTATATGAAAAACAACTAGAAGTTGAAACATATTCAACCTCAGTTGTAGACAGTTCCATTAAAAGTTGTTTATTAGAGATCCTTGAAATTAAAAGTTTTCCTTAAAAGAGACACATACCTTTAGTGCTTTTCTAGTAAAGTATACAACCTCTAAATTTATAATCATAGTAAGACAATAAATCAAGACAGTTCTCATTATAATATAATAGTCCAATACATACAATACCCTTGAAATATCTAATTAATACTTTAACATTGTTAATATGACTTTTTTGGGGTTTGAATAAAACCTAGCACATAATAAAACTGATAACATAATGTCTAGTATGTATTCAGTGAGATACAAAAGGTTGCCTATCGTGCCTCTATATTTTTTAATATTAACTGAATTACCATATTCATTTAAGTCTAATTTTGAATTAGTGCTCATATGTGTTTTCATAGTTTTACTAGAATCAATTCCAAACAAATTTACAAGGTCTTTAACATATTTATATTGATTTAAGAAAATAATTTATTTTCTTTGATTAATTTTTAAATCAAGGGAAAATTTTAGTTCACCCATTAAGCTAATGTAAAATTCACTTGTAATTAGCTTAGAAAAATAATTATATAGTGAATAATTTTCTGAGATAAATATTATATCATCAACATATATCTGTATAACTAGTATATTACTTGAAACTCTTTTTATAAACAATGTTGGATCAACCTTAACCTTAACAGAATCTTTTTTAATAAAAACTATGTAAGACTTTCATACCAAGATCTTGGAGCTTGTTTAAGACCATATAAGGCTTTATTAATCTTAAAAACATGATCTAGAAAATTATCATTTTCAAATCCAGGAGTTTGTCTAACATATACTTACTCTAAAATAATTTCATTTTAAAATGAACTTTTTTTCATCAGTTTCAAATAATTTTATGTTTTGAAAACTAGAAAATGCTAATAGAATTATAATAGATTCCATACTAGAAAAAGGAGAAAAGTAATCTTCAAATTCAATTCCCTCTTCGAGGGAATAATCTTGAGCTACAAGTTTTGCTTTATATTTAACTATGTTTCCAGATTCATCAAGTTTATTATGGAAAATTCATTTAGTTCCTATTACAGGATTTCCTTTTATAAAGTAAAATAAATCCCATACCTTATTTATTTTAAATTTATTTAATTCATCATTCATAAAATTAATACAATTTGAATTAATTAAATCATTTTCAACATTAATAGGAAAAAATTTAGTAATAATTGAAGAATTAGAACAATATATAAAAATAGACTTTATAGTTTGAATCCTATATTCTACATCACTAATTACATTTTCAATAGTGTGATCTTTAAGATTTTTCCATTCATTTGGACAAATTTCAGAAGAAATATGCTGCCCAAAACTGATACATTATCATTATCTTGGTCATTATTTTCACTAAAGTTAAATTCTCTAAAATCATTATTCTCTTTGACAAATTTATAATCCTACTTATTAGAAATGTTTTCATTAAACTTAACATGAAAAAAATTCTTCAGCAACTAAAGTTTTTTTATTTAAAACCCTATAATATTTACTAGTATTATAATATTATAAAAATATCCCTTAAACTGATTTATATTAAAATTTATCTAAATTATCTTTAGTATTTAAGATAAATACTTTAAATCCAAATAACCTGAAGTAAACAAATTTAGGTTTAAATCATTTTAAAAGTTCATAAGGGGTATTATTTAACAAAGGTCTAAATGAAACTCTATTTAATACATGGAAAGTTTTATTTAAGATTCTACTGAAAAATATTTAAGTGCAATAAATTCCATTAGCATAGAACTTTCCATTTCTTGAATAGATTTATTCTTTCTTTATACAACACCATTCTATTGTTCTTTCTTAGGGGAATACAAATAATTTTTATATCTATTTAATTAAAAAAATTATGAAATTATAAATTCACAAATTCACCACCTCTTTTAATTATAATATAGACAATTGATGAATTTTTAAAATTTTGAATATGTTTATAAAAATCACAAAACTTGGATAAAGTTTCATTTTTATGAGATAAGAAATAAATGAATAAGAATATATTATAATCATCTATAATTAAAAAAACATATATTTTCCCAAAAAAACTAGTAGGTTGTATAAGTCCAAACAAGTCAATATGTAGTAATTCTAAACATCTATCATTACTAACATCATTTGTACATTTAAATCTTTTTTTGTGCAGTTTACCTTTTAAATAAGAATCACACATGAAGTACTTACTTGTATGTAACTTGGGCAGTTTTAGAACCTATTTGTGCTTTGAAAGTTTGTGAAACAGTCTGAAATTTTCATGCATAATCCTCCTATGCCACAATATGTAATATTAATCTATAGTATTTTGAAAATTAAACCTTTGTTTAGTTATTTCATACAAATAAATATTATATACATTTTCTTTTTTATTTTCATAAAATAATACTAATTTATTTTTTTATAATAGCACACTTATCATTTTAGAGTATAAAATTTAATCTAACATCACATAACCATGATATAATTATTATATTATGTTTTAAACCAATTACATATAATAATTTTTAAATTATAACTATTTTATAAAAACCAAATTCACCCATACCTTTAATCCAGCCTTTAGAGTTGCCTCCAAACGTGACAAGGACACCATCACAGGAGTTAAATGATAAAAACTTTGAAATATCACATGTAATGTTCATGGAGTATAAATTGTCTAATTAACATTATTTATTGATACTTTTAAGGTATATTTTCTGAAATTAAACAACCAAACAGACTATTTTATTACCCATTCTAACTTGGTTCCAATATGATTAGTAACAAAAAACTAAGGCACCCAAATAGATTTAAATCATTCAATAGTGGGATTATTATAAATTAAATCATTAGTAATGAAAGTTTTACTATTATAAATAGTTTGTTTAAATCTTAATGATCACTCATTAACATAATTATCTTTCATTCTATATTTAAAACATGTTACACTTGAAATAATTTCTTTTTAGATTTTTAAAAAGTTAGTCTTATTTAAACTTGAAGTAATATTGCTATATCTAAAACCATTCTTATTGGTGTTTAGTTTCATTAAAGACACCATCTCATCATATTATTTTTAAATTTTATAAAATTATTTAATTAATATTTAATATTAAAAAAATTCATTTTTATAACCATATTTTCCTTTTGAATAGTTTTGGAATCTGTAAATATCTTTTCATTGGATCCAAAAGGTGTATTTCTTAATTTTTTATTTTATTTATTTAATTTATTACATTCATTTTATACTTTAGTTAGATAATAAATAACTAAATTAAATATCCTATATTTATCTTTATCATTTACAACCATAAAGTTTTTAAACCTTTAATTTTCATCTTTTAGTTTTAGCAAAATATAATTATAATCATCTTTAGATTTATCTTTCAAAGAAATACGTATTTTCATGTTTTTAAATTACCTATTAAATTTATTAATTTTTTGATCAAATTATTATTATTAACTTTCAAGTTAGTATACTTTTCAATTATTATGTCTCTATCATTTTTTAATTGTTCATTTTCTTTAAGAAATTTCTTAACTTTTCAATTTTTAGAATTAGATTCAGAACATGAATCAGAAAAAAATTCAATTTCATTTCCAGATAAAAAATTATTATCAATATTTGTAGGAGTTTTTAAATAATTAAAGATATAACAATTTACCTCACATATATTACCCATTAGGTTAATATTACATATCTTCTATTCACTTCCAGAATCATCACTTGAGTTAGAACTGTCTGAGCAGTCCCAACCTTCAAAAAAATATTATTTTTCCTTTCTTATTTTATCCTTTTTTATTTGGATGTTTTAGTTTAGTTAAGTCATTCATTGTGTGACCTTTATTCCATCAACCATTACATGTTAATTCTAAAACATCATCATTGTTGGTAGTATTACCTTTCTTATAGTCCTTTATAGATTTCCTCTTGAATTGCCTCTTCCCATATTTGTTTTTCATGAAATTGAAAAATTTATTCATAAAGTGTGACATATATTTTTCACTTTACTAACAACCATTATCAAATACATTAGAGGTATCAATAAAATTTGATTTAAATGTAATAACATTTCTTTTAGTATACTCCACATTGGCAATATTCTTGAGCTCTAACTCATACAACAATAAAGAGCCTATTGGTTCTTCTAATGTATACTCCTTAAAATTATTACTCTCACCGATGAAAATATTCTTTTCATTCCATCTCTTTGGAAGACCTCTAGTACTCTTTTCCACTTGAGTAGTGTTGTTCAAGACTTCTCCAAGAACACTCATACCATTGGTGATACTGGTGAACTGATAAAACATCTAGTTTATAGATTCTTAATCTCTCATCTTGAAGTCCTAGTATTCTACTCGGAGCATTCCTAGCTTGGTTATATTAATACTATCAGTACCACAACGAGTCACTTGCAGTATATTCCATATGACATGGGCTGTCTTAAAAGATGAAACATGGCTATATACACTTCTAATTATAACACAATTTTTTTTGAATTTATAATTCAAAACATATTTTATAATTTCATTACCTACCAATGTCTTAGGATCCACCTTGGATAGCTCATATGGATTTTCCATTATATTCTAGTGAGCCACACTCAATTTTTTCTACCAGGATTCCATTATATCTTTCCAGTATCCATAGTCACCGCCATAAAACATTGGGGGTTTCTGTTGAATCCAGCCATCATTGGCATTGAAACCTGCCATCTTAAAAAAGAATTTTATTTTTCTCCTTAGACTGTCAAGTTTAGGATATCAGGTTAGCACAAAGTTAAAAATATGCAACAGAAAGACTGACCTATCAAAGACAAGGTTTTGATACAAATTATTTTATATTATAACTTTAGAACTATTGAACTTTATATGATACCATTTTTTGTATTGTTATTAATGGAAAATATGAATAGGGGTTAATAGTTGTTTTAAAATTTAAATACAAAAACAATTAGAGTTTATAAAATATCAAATAGTAGTGATTGAAACATTCTTGAGTTGAGTTGTAGCGGAAATAAAAATGAAAGAACACAATAGTTATAGTGGTTCAGATCACAAATAACCTATTCTACTCCTTAATATCATATACTTCTAAATATCCTCTACTCCTCAAGGATATTGGTACCCATTAATAAAATCACTTTTAATGGTGTGAGTAACTTATTAAGGACACTACCTTTTAAACAAACCATAAGAACAATCTAGTCTTGATATAAGAGACCAACTTGGTCTGTTATACCTGAATTTTGATCAATATTCATGAACCTAACTTTCTTTTAGGAGGTGAAATAACCAGAGAGAGAAACAACTTTCATTTTATGGGAAAATCATAAACCATACATGAAGAAATTAAAAATAGAAATAAATAAGATTACATGAATAAAATAAATATAAGAAAAGTAGTAGATGACCAGAATTTCAAATAAGTTTAAGATTGATTATCGTTGATCACTTGTAGGGAAAAAATGTCTAAGATTGAGTCCTTCAGTGATCAAAATAATAATATAGAAGTCATAGAAGATCATGGAAAATTTAGATTAACAAGAATGTCGAAGATGAATCACACATTTTCTGTATGAATGATCTGTATAGGTATATATTTTATTCCTTTAAAGGATCTCTCATATTATTAAAACAAGATCCTTTAAGATAAGGTCCATATTTAACATATGTACGAAACTTGTTAGTGCATAATAATGAAATAAAATGATCTTTAACTTTGTTCATTAAATTCACACTTTAATAACATAGAATACATTCATGATTTATATTTATTCATTAATTTATTAATTTAAACAATTAATGTAACAAGAATTTTTTTAAACATTTCATAATTATAAAACAATTGAAAAATAAATATAATCATGTAGATTATATATATATATATATAAACTATATAAAAATAAGCATGGCATAAACTTCAAATGACATGAATGAAAGTTCATAAAATAGTGTTACAATTATATTGACATGATCTATAATTATATTTCAACATAAAATAATAAAACATTTAACAAATAAATTATTTTAATAACAACAATTTAAAATAATAAATAAAATTTGAGAAACACAAAATTTTATCTAACGGTTTCTCATTACCCACCACTGAAAATAGAGAGCGATGGATCATGAACTACCACTAGTATAGAGATAAGCTTCCATTCCAATTTCAAGTAAAAACAAAAGTATCCAACAAAAAAACATTAATTTCAATAATCTCAGAAATAAAAGTCTTCAGTAGAGGAAATAATTTTCTTCTACCATTGGAAGTCAAACAATGACTCATGACCCACCATTTCATAAAGCCAATGGTGGCTCATGACCTACCATTGAAAATTTCCAATGGTGGATTACTGAATACATTACCAACCAATAGGAATAAACAATATATGAAAAAATATATTATAAATTAAAAGAAATAACTTTAAACAACAAAAATAATGAACTGAATAAAAATAATAATATTCTTCCAAGAATATTTTCACTTGAAGGTGGTGATAATGTATAGAAAGAGACAACATAATAAATTATCTTATGATAAAATTAAAGTAGTAAAGAAATACTTAAATAAAAAATGATAGTAAAGATGATGAAGTTTCTATTGGATCTAGATAAACCTAATGAGAATATTATTTATAGAAAAAGAAGAATCATCTTGTGGGTAAAAATAACCCACCATTAATGTCTAACGGTGAGTAATATGACCCACTGTTGATTTCAAATGATAAGTGAAATAACCCACCATTGAAATATAATGGTGGACCACTGACCCACCATTGAGTTCTTCCAATGGTTACTCAACTCACCCACCATTGGTATTTTCCAATAGTGACTCAAATCACCAAACTTTGATATTTTTTAATGGTGACTCATCATGTAACCAACCGGGGAAGGCCAAGGAACCATAGAGACAAGATGAGACGAAAAATTGAACAGATTAAATCTTGAAGATGAATATCCCTAACAGATATAAAGATAATACAAATTCTAGATGATTGTATGATCGATAAAATAACCATGAAGAGAAATTGGGATAAAATGAGAAAGATCTACAGGCTTGAAGAAGCATGGTTAGATTTGTTAGAGTACAAGATGTCAATGGTTGGACCTCATGTGAAGAAAATTGATAGTCAAGGATGGAAATAATTGTGTGGGGTTTCAAATGAGAATACGTGTGATTTAAAATAAAAAAGAATATATGAGATTAAAAGGATCTTATGACTGAGAGTTCAACCATGTTTTTAAAAAATATGAATAGTAATCATATAACGCTATCCCACATCAGAATGAATAAGAATAGGGTGATCAGTATATCAACCAGGATGTGTTGATCCTCAACTAGAATTAAAACACAACCCACACACATAATGGACACAACCCAGCAAGAGACCTAGACCAACCTGTACTCCTACAAGCATGCACTATGGGACTTATACACATGCCCACATGCCTTAGGCATGTGCTATGCACACCATCCTCCAAATACTCTTTTTTGGGATTCCTACGACAGTCCTTCCCATGGGTTTGACCCAATGGGCCCCTTATGTGGTTGAGGGAAATCCAGGGTTCCTCATAAGGATGGCCAATTATTTTACACAAATGAATTTAAGAAAAAATAATAATAACATTAATTATTATTAAATTAATAATAATATCAATTAACACTTTTAAAACATGTATTTAAAAATAAGTATTAATTAAAATACTTTAAATTTAGTATATTTTAGAATTTAATAAAATTTTAATAAAGAGTAATTTATCAAAACAAAATAAAAGTGATAAAATATTTAAATCAGTTTCAAATAATAACAATAACTTTCATAAAATATGAGTTAAGAAGAATGGTACCTCATACAGTCAAAGTCCTGATTGGTCTTCTATGATCATCTATTCAACACCATACAACTTCTCACTCACTCCACCATATTCCTTGATTTCTTATTTTTGTTGCATTAGTCGAGGATTTAAGGTGTTCCTAGAATCACCCAGAGTCACTCGATTCTGAGGAATAGAACTATTTTTATGTGATTTTCCCATCGAAGCATATGATGTATAAGACACATGATATATATTTCCAATAACTTCCTTTATATTGCTACAATAATACAACTAGAAATGTCCCGTCTTATTATAGTTGTGACATTATCTAGGTGGTTTTATTGAATCTCACTTCATATGCTTGAATGAAACATATTGGAAACATCTAGGATTGTTATTGTGACATAGATGAAAGTTAACCAATTCAATGGTTAGATTTTAAGAATCTCTACCACATTGGAAGTGTGTGTCCCTCTTCTTCTTGTTCACTTCATTAGAGTTTGTAACTATCCCCATGGAGTTAAACATACATCCTTTAATCATATTTCCAATAATATCTATTTTTTTCTAATATCACTCTACTAAAAACTCTATATAATTAGTAATAAAGAGGATGATTATTTTAGAATTAATTTATACTCAATTTCTAGATTCATAGATGCATTCCTTCAAGGATGAACTAACAATTAACACTTCAGAAAGATGATCTAAGTTCATAAACTTAGCTGAATATCCTGGTAATGATAGAATTTTAGGCTTTAGTATTTATAAATCTATCATTTTGGCTATCTTGAAGATGTAAGGATAGAACTATTTATTGAAAAATTATTAAAATTCCTCCAATGTAAGTCCTTGGTTAAATTTATATTGGATAAAAAAATCCTACCATTGGTGTATAAGATCCTCCAACTTGTAAACTACTAATTTGAACTTTAGATTATCTAGAGTTCCAAGGAAATCAAAAATATGCTTCATTCTATTAAACCAAACTTATACCTTTTTAGGTTTTGAATCCCCCTGAAATATTGGTGGATTAAATTTATAAAACTACACATAATGGTCCAATTGTTGTGGTTTTTCATTTTGATTTACCTTATCAATAGCTTAAAAATATTGAATAATGATTCGAACAAGCTGTTTGTCCACCAGTAGTTCAGGTGTAATCATAGTTTCTGTGGAATTTTCCTATAATATTCTACATTGTATAAGTAGTTAAATTTCTCTAAATATGGAGAAAAATACTACTATGTCATCAATCATTTGAAATTTAAGTATTAGAATCCACGAAATCAACAAAATCATTAATTAATATTAAAAATTTTAAAAAAATCATCAAACATAATATGAAAAATGCAGTCCTAGTGGTAAGTATCACTACTAATGAATGATATGCTACCCTCATCATCTAAACCCATGTTGATAAGATTAAAAAACACTTAATAGTGTTCTATAACACTTTATTTCACCAATAAAACTATAATAATTTAAAGTTAAATATAAATAGGTTAAATACATCTTTTTACGATATACATTTCAGGTTCTAACATTTTCTATCTCCTTTATACTTTGTCATGATTAAGGAATAATAAGACTGATACCATTTTTAACATCCTTATCCAACCAATTATATTGATGTGGGTTGGAGGTGCTACTAAATTTTACATGACATCCCCAAGATACCAAAGGTTAACAATAAATTCCAAGGGATTAACTAGAGATTGGGGGATTGTTTTTCTTTTTAAAATAATAAAACCCATCTAGACAAAATATAAACAACCAAACCAACTATATGATTCAAGAATATAAGTAATATAACTCAAATGAAATCCAATAAAACAAAAATATCAATTTATAATTGACAAATTATAATAAGAAAAATCTATAAAACCAAAATAAGTCCTAACATAATAACATCAACATTGAATCTCTCCAAATAACCTAAAGAGAAACTCCATTCACCAATACCATCCTAAGGAAATAACATCATGATGCTCCACTTAAAAAATGTGAGACCTTTCCTTTACCCATGTCATAAATAATAACATCTACACACACACCAAAGTAAATATGTCGTGGTGAGTAATCATACCCATTAGGCTTTCACTAATAGGCTTCCCCTAGAATCAACTAGGACTAGAAATAAGTTATATCAAAATTTACATACAATATAGAGTGAGAAAATATAATAAGTTTATCATTATTAAATGGTTTATACAAAAGAAATAAAGTAAAACACTTTGTTCTCTCTTTATTTCCAATTTTCATACTAATTACATGTTTCTAAAACACACAAAAACATTCTAAATAGTAGTTTTATACTTATGAACCACTCTTTTTCCTTTACCAAGTTTTCACAAGGTGATAAATTCCATGTTCCATTCCCACTCTGACACTAAGCACCATGCCCGGACCAACAAATCCCCATATAATCCAATATGAACACATGACACCAATTATCACAAAACCATATTTCATAATTTTTTTACCAAGACCAAAAAATTTATTCAATTTCATTATAAAACCATTAAAAACAATGTATTTTATAAGTTTCAGTAAAATTTCTTTGAAACTTAAACCATATTTTAAAAAAGTGGTAAGAATTACTTGAACCATTATAAACCATGATTTTAAAACAAATATAAAACATGAGTTTTTCTTGAAAACTACAACAAGATATTTTAGAAATAAAATTCTCCAAATTATAAAAAAAGAGGCATGATAAAGAAACCACATAACTCTCTAAATGTGTCAATTATAAAAACAAGCTTAATAAAAACACTAAATATGTCCTTTAAAACTCTTTCCTTAAATATATCCAACCAATATCTCATCAAAACACATCATAGATTATAGATTTATCCATAATAGAATATATATAATGTTCTATGTAATAGGGTAAGATAAGATCTAAAAAAATAGAGAGAATATAGACTTACTGATGATTCTAGAGATATAACATACTTAGAACCATCAATACAAATTTCTAGATAAAAAATAACCACTAAGAACACTTAGGGGATAAGAGGAGTTTGATATACTTAGAGAAGAGAAGAAAAATGATGGTTTTTAGGGATAAAAGTGAGTTAAATTCTATTTTTTAGAGCATTAAATGCATGTTTCATGGTTAGGCTGCATGGTTTGGGAAATGGTGTACTAAACAAGAGCATGATACTATCTATGGACCACCCATTTCACCATTTGTTAGAATGGTTTAACAAAACATATGTAGACCATGTTTTCTCCCTCTACCTGTAATTGCACGATTTCTATTAGTACTCACACGGTTTTAAAAACTATGCACCAACCATGCAACTACTGAGAAACTCCAAGAATATCTTGCACGGTTCCTAAAGATTTTTCATGTTTTCCTTAACTATGATGAAATCATGCACCCCCAAAAATTATTCCAAAACACATGAAAAACAATAATAAACTCTTTAAACTCAACCCAAGTATTATATAACTTCAAAATAAATAATAAAATGGAGAAGTACCTAAAACCAAGGGTGTTATAATATAAATAATTCAAATGGGATACATCATCATCATAAATTCCAAGAACTTACAAATGAAACCAAAAATCAACACCATAACATAATTAAAAACCAATATCTCATAATAACCATATTTAATGTAAATTACATACAAATATATATCTCTAAAATAAATACCAAAATAAACTCATATGAAGAAACACCAACCAAAATAAGAGATAATAATGTTCATCTTGATCTCTAAACTTTCCATTGAAACCTAAAAAATAGATTTATATATATAGGGGTGATCACACATGTATACTCCCTAGGATACTCCTCATGCCCTCTCAGGAAAGTTTGGAAAAAGATTACTAACGCTTCAATGAATAAAAAATAGAACTAAAAAGAACCTACTGGGTCAATTATCATCCATATTTACGAAGGTTTGATCACAAAACATTTCATTTAAGTATAATAACATAATAATATAGTAAATTATCAATAGGTAACCCCATAACCACTTCCCCACTAGTTTTTCACTCTCATTCCTCAATTATAAATGTTATGGTACCCCCATCCATTTTATATCATTATAGAAACATCCATATATACATATACCACATATCCACATCATACCACATAACCAAATACCCACAACCACATGACACATATCCATATCTCAACCACACATAACATACCAATCATTATAATGTATCATGAACATGAAGGACATCAACCACATTCCCTCCTTTTACCATACATGTCCCCAACTATATACCACATCATCATCATCTCATAATCACCATATTAATCTTACCTTTAAATTTTGACCATTGTATCCCATGCATAACAATCTCCATAAGATAAAGTGGGGAAGATGGAGCATCTAATTATATGTTCCCTCACAAACCCAAATGTTCAAGAAAACACCCAAAAACTAAAATATTCAGGATTCATCTTGGTTATTTGAATTTAGTGGGATGCATATCAAATCACAATAAAATACCAGTATATTGAAACCAAAAAATCCTAAACTAAAGGGTTCATTCCAAAAAATACTAATCCATCCCTCAAAACCGCCACACCATCACCACTATGTGCTACCATCACTACCGACATCTGGACCAAAAAACTAACACCACTTCTGAAACAAAACAACCACAAATACCATTAATAGTTTCCAATTTGATCACACCATTTAACCATTTTTCAATTTACCATTTACGTACCATATTGTATTAATTATTCTATTTAAATCCATATTTAATTATGGGCCATTCTTAATCCATAATTCATGTTAATGAAACCAATTACCCATCCATTTCAAGCATTAAAAATTTATTTACATCCTATAATTTTTGAAATCCCATCCCACACTCATTACTATTTCCATTGTTAACATTAAAATTCCATATCCATTAGGAAATTATAAAACATCCCTACAATCACTAACCAACTACTACAAAACCTTCCTATAATGTGCACCAAAAATCCCCACAACAACCACACAACACTTCCTTGTTCCACACAACCAACCATACCACTATTCCATATCAAAAAACATATCTCCTATTTTCAACCATGTCAATTAAGATGCAACACTTCCTATACATTCCATACCAATAGCCCAAACTAGCCAAAAAAAATTACCAACCAATTCTACACAATCAAAATATCACAACAAGCATACCGACCACACACAACAACCATTTCTATTAATAAATCGCTTTCACAATACACTTTTTAAAACATTAATATTCATTTAACATCTATTACTTAATGAGAATAATATCAAATTACATATTTCAAGCAATTTATTCTTTACCTTATTTATGTAATTAACCTTTTATGAAAGGTGATTCCACCACTTAAATCACAACAACAACATATATACATTTATCAATAATAAAATATTTTCAGTAACAAAAAAGTAAGTCATCAATCACATAAGAAAAATCATAAAAACATGTAAACATATATGAATCACCATATTCCCTTAAATTTTCTTAAAACCTATTCATTGTATTTATTAATTAAATTCAAACCATCCAATCAAGGAAAAAATCATGAAACTTCCTCCATTTACACATAATTAAAATTTGAGTTCTCAAATCCCCCACCTCAATTGAATCTCTATAACAATTGTGAAAGGACAAGGCATGAAAGAGATGATCTGTTATATCCCAACCTGGATAACCAATCCATCTTGGATACAATACAGAATGTGGTAATACTCAAAAGGCATTATGATTCCAATTGTATGGATACTAGCACTCGAGCATTAAACAAAAACCAGAGGGAATGACTTCTCCCAACTTGAAACAAGATACATGACATATATGTACATGTTGAATAAAAACCATAAATAATATATGCCATAACAAATAAATAAAGTGGTAGAGACACAAATCAAAAAAAAAACAAGATAAAATCCTAAAGGAAAATGTCCAAAAAACCTAGAAAGTACAACTAAAATAAAAAACTTATAATCCTTGTAATAAGGGAGAAATTTACCACCATATCATCACCAGATACCGATACCCAACTGACGTGAACCTTTCAGCGTCACTATAGCATGTTCTATTTTTCTATATCAAAAGTAAAAACAAGGTCTACACACCAATGAAGGGGTCTGAATAGTGTGATCTAAACAAGATTAGAGAGATACCACTTAGGTGTTCCATATCAAGTCTCAATAAAATAATCCCAATATTATCAATTTATAGGAAAACGTGAAATGATCTGTAGTTGAATGGTTTTTTATCTAAAAATCATGGAAATTAAATCCCCATTTTCCATAAGTCTAAAACCATCCAGGTAAAACAGTTCAAATCATATCACATTTATCAAATCAGGTAATGAAATCCAAAAATAGTACAAACCAAACAATAGTTAAATCCAATCAAGGATCACTACAGGTCAGTATAGCAGATTACTTGTACCACAATTAACAACTAGTGTGCACTCTAGTCCTTAGAACATAGTCCTAAGGATAAGAGGATCACCCAATGAGTGACTCCCTAACAATGTCAATACTAAGTACCCATAAAAAATCCTAAGGATCAAAGGATCACCCTATGAGTGAACCACCCAATAATAAAAATGTATGAGGACCAATAAAACACCTTCTACTTAAGTACCCAAGTCTTCCCATGTTCTATATTTTCCAAAAAAATTCAGTAAAACTGTGTTTTGAAAACCAATTTATAAATTCATTTCAAAATGATTTGAAAATACCATTAATTTTACCAAAACAAGGGGAAACCATGTTTTCTAAAAAAATATTTTCTACACATGTAAATAAACAATTCATTAAAATTATTTATAGAAAGATTGAATAAGAAAATAGAAATAAATAGTTCACATGACATAGGCTAGAGATAGAACCACCCACCAAAACTTTAGGTTAGATGCCAAAAGTGATGGGACCAAAACCACTGAAAAGAAAGAAGAATGAAAAAAGTACCTATCAACAATTACCACATATTATAATCATATTCCAAAACAATAAGGGTTAGTGGAGAGGTTTAGTCACACATACCCCAAGAACCACACATGCTGCACCATGACCAAAGAAAGGACTGGACCCTATAAAAAGATTACATAATGGATCTAGAAGGATAAAGAAAGAATCATCATCACATGATTAAATGATCCATGAATGCAAGACAATGCCAAAAACATGACCAATGTTAGTAAAGAAGATAAATGTTCTCTTACGAAGAGAGATGCAGTACAACCACCATAGAGACTAAGCACTGAACGAAGCAATTTGGAAGGAGAAGAAACACCCAAAATTTACTAGAAGAGACTAAGGTTTGGAGGTAGGGAAAAATAAAATGAATGAGTTAAGATTTTATTTTGGAGTTCATAAAACCTACTAGGGTCAAGGGGTTTACCTCATAAAACATATATTTGTAGAGTAAGTCTACCATGAATTATGTATACCAAAAAAATATGTTTTCTTATGTTTAAAATACTATCCAATATATTTAGGATGTAAAAATAGGTTTTAAAGCATAAATAGAATTACACTGCACACAACTTTCATGGCTTGTTATCCATGAACCATTTACACTGTAAATTAACCATTTATGAAGTAAATTTACCCTACAGGTAGTACGTAGTCCCGAATCTACTGAAAAAGTCCCAAAAACAATTCCTAAACCCTCAAAACCTAAATAAAAGGATCTTAAACATTAAAATTGGTACCTTTTATCCAATATGATACAATATCCCCACCATCAAATTTTCCATCCCAAATAATTCTTGTGGAATAAGGGTTATATAGAATGAGGTGAGGCTACTACTCCATCACTAATGATTTATGCTCCCAAGTATCATGAGAATTTGATATGTGTTTCCATAACACTATGAAAAGAACAATAGAATTCCCAAACATGAATCTCACCTGAGAATAAAAAATCTACACTAGTTTCTCCACAACTAAGAAATATGGATTCAAGTCAATATAATCCCAACTCATAACATGAGAGGGATCCGTATGGGATCTCCTGGGGTGATATATGTGGAAAAAAACATGGATACCCATTAAATGAGATAAAAAATCTAATAGATAAACAACCTATTCTATTTACTCAATAACCTCAAATGGTCCAATATATCTGAAACAATCTTTCCATGTTTACCAAATCGAAAGTGACCCAACCTAGGAGAAACTTTCAATAAAACTTGATCACCAATGCAAAACTCCAAAGGATGAAATTGACAATTATCAAATGATTTATTTTGACTCTACATTGTAAGAAGACAACAACATATATCTTGGATTCTCACCGACATATCCTAAAAAAGAATATATACCACAAGAGTGGCTTCATCCACTTATGCCCAATAAATAGGTGACATGCACATGTGACCATAAAAATCCTTGATAGGTTCCATTCTAATAAATGACTAGTAGCTATTTTTATAAGAAAACTCAACCATTCCCAGATGACTATCTCATTATGCAACAAAATCCAAGACACAACCATAAATAATATCCTCCAATATCTAAATAGTATACTCCATCTGACCATCTATATATGGATGGTAAGATGTACTCAACTAAACCTAAGTCCCCATCACCTCTTAGAGACTCTTGCTTTAATTATAAGATAACCTATGATGGAAATTTTATACCAAGAGAATCTAGAATGACATTCCCCTTATCTGAGGTGTAAGTGATGTTGAAATAAAAATTATGAAGGTACTCCACCCACCACACTTATATGAGATTAAATTCATTATAATAAAATATATAAATTATAATCTTATGGTCAAAAAAGACTATGGATATCTCCCCAAAAGATAATTCCACCAATACTTGAGTGGATACATAACTGCATAAAGCTATAAATCATGAGTGGGGTAATGTTTCTTAGGAGAAAAAAGATAATGAGAACCATAGGAAACAACATGATCATCCTGGATAATAATTTAACCTAGACCAGTAAAAAATCATTATACTATACCACACACCTCTTATAAGGATCAGGTAAGATCAAAATAAGTGAAGATGTTAAAATTCACTTAAAATCATCAAAAGAAGTCTAACAATTAACACCCAATATGAATTTTACCCCTTTCCTAGTAAGAGTAGTCAAAGTTAATTCCAAATTTGAGAAATACTTAAAGAACTACTAATAGTATCCAAAAATACCTAAGAAACTCTAAATCTTGAAGACATTCCATGGATCCTCCCATGATAAGAAAACCTTCAACTTCTCAAGATTGAATGATAATCCATGGTTAGAAATCAAGTACCCCCAAAATTTCACTTATTAAATCAATCAATTTCATTTTTAAATATTTCTTTAAAGTTAGGTTTCTCAAGATTTCCAAAACCATATTTAGATGGTACTCATGCCCATGCTTGGATCTTGATTAAAATAGAATATCATCCACTAACACTATGATGAATTTTTTGAGATACTGAGGGAATATTTGATTCATTAAATACATAAAAACTGTATGAGTGTTAGTTAAAACAAAAGGCATCACAAGATATTCATAATGTCTATACATTCTCCAGAAAACCATCATCGATATATCAGACTTTGGATACCTGATCTGATGATTACCCGATCAAAGATCAATCTTTGAAAAACACCTTGACCCATTTTAATGAATAAAAATTCATCCACATGGGGAAAATGGGACTTTTTCATAATCATCAATTGGTTAAAATTTTGATAGTCCACACACAAACAAAGTAAACCATTATACTTATTATAAAAGAACATTGGGGATGCCCATGAAAAAATAATAGGGTGACAAAAATCTTTCACCATTAGATCACCCACCTAAATATTGAGATCTTTCATCTCATTTGATTCCATGAGATAGCAGATTATTGAGATTATATGTATATCTGACATCAAATAAATCATAAACACTACCTAACTCTCTGAAGGAATACTAGATAAGTCATTTAGGAAGTTATTAAGGAAGTCTTGAACAACTCCGGGAAGATCATTGAAAGGGGAAACATCATCAGGATCAAGTATAATAAAAGACAATAAAATCATGATCTCTGGGTGGGGAGGTCCTTCATACCTAAATACTGGATCCCAATCTCTCTGAAATACCCTAGTTCTCCCATAGATGATAAATAATGAAATACACTGAAAATAAAAATCAATCTCTACATGATGAGTGATCAACCAATCCATCTCGACGATGATTTCAAACAAATCCAGATAAAGAACTAGAAAATCCCAAAACAACTCCTAATAAAATATTGATAGAGAACAATACAGACATAAGAAAACTATACTCTCTCCTATTTCTAAGAAGAATCTCCAAATCCATAACAAAATACATGAGCTCCGTTGGAAGTTTCAACACATAAAAAAATGGGATGACATAAATGAATATGAGGATTCAGTATCAAATAAATCAGTTCCTATAGAATATAAATAAAAAATGTACCTCTCACTACTGCTGGGACCATGTCAACCTCCACTAGAAACTCAAATAATTTGTGATGGTGCTTGAACCCCAAGACCTATGGTTAGAAACTTGTATATTTTTAGTCTTATGACTGTGCTGTAGTGGCCTTTGGAGATGAAGATACTTGACCATAACAAGTTATAAACATGGAATGGAAAAATGTTTTCAAGTGTCCATAGAGGATACAACCATTTCACATATTCACAGGCATGAAATAAGAACATCAAATGTGCCTAACCCTGCCACACTGGTAACAAGTCAAGGGCACATTGTTGGATACCATAAATGGTTTAGAGGAGGCCCATTAATGAGAACCACTCCCAACACTCTTGAAATTATTATTCCACTTCATATTACTTACCTATGCACCAATTAAGTTTCCACTAGGTGTAAGAGAAGGGAAAATATAAGCAATATTTCCTTCTATGTTATATATGACAACATATCCTTGTAAAATGTGTTTTCATAGGTATAAATATTCAACATGTACACCCATGATCGAATAACTTTTTTAAAACCCTACTGGTAATTTTTATCTTTCATCTAATAATTATTTACTACATCTAGATAAAAAAGAACCATCTCTATAAATATATTGGTGTACTCTAATACAAAATGCTCTTCTTGTTATAATGAGAGGGAACTCTAGAGACTTCACCATCATCAAAGACTTTGGGCAGAACTTCTGAATGTAGAGGGTATTGAAACCCTTCTTATACAATCCCACATATTGATCTTCCTATACCATGGAATACCACCACCACTTGTTGGGTCCCTTAATCCTGAATGCCACACACTTCACCTTTATAACCTCAGGTGTATCCAAGAATTAAAAGATTTAATCAATATTTTCCTACAAGTCCTCCACCTCTTGGGGTTCATTCATACCCTTAAAGGATGATGGATTATGGTATAATAACTACCATGATCATTCTATATATCCTAAATATTCTAGATGCTCCTCAATTATTGGGTTCTAAATTCATGGTGAGTTTTAGCCCATGGAACAAACTAATTTCACAAAAACCTCTATAAGATTTTGATCCAAAGGAGGTTTCCCTTGAGGAGCATTCCTTATCCCTCCCATGGAACCCATGGAAGACACCTCAAAGACATATTGATACACACCTAAAAAATAAAATGATTAGATAATGGAATAATCTCATTTCAAATCAAAAATCCAATAAAAAGAAATTGATATTAAGATAAAAAACCTACACAAGAGACACACATCCCAACATCCCATGGTAACTTGAGGCCTGTTATGGTAAGAGCTAGTTAGGAACTCAGAAAAACCTACCTATAATGTCTAAAAATTACTATATACCATCTAAAAACATCCCAAGACTAAGCATCATCATGATCAGATACAAAATTGTCACATCCCAACATAGAAAACCCATCTATCTAGGCTCCAATACAAAATGTGGTTAGACTCGAAGGGCATTCCCAATCCACACAAGTTGGCAATTAGTACCCATATATCAGAAAAAACTAGAGGGAATGATTTATTCCAACCTGAAACAAGATAGATTACATATATGTATGTGCATAATAAAAAAAAACATTCCATAACAAATAAAGGTTGTGGTAGAGATAAAACTCGAAAATAGAAGATAAAATACTAAAGGAACATGTCTAAAAAACCAAAATGGAAAACCAAAACCAACAACTACTAGTCCATGTGATAAGGGGGTAACATCCCACCATCTCACCACTAGAAAACCATACCCAGATGACCTAAACCTCACTTCCTCACTATAGAACCTTAATTTTTCCTTCATCAAAAGACATAATAGGGTCTACACACTATCGAAGGGGTATGAAGGGTTTGAGCTAAATAAGATCAGTGGGATCCCACCCCAGTGTTCCATTTCAAGAATCTATATAAAAATCCTAATCCAATAAATTTATAATTTTTTTTCATGACAATCATTTAGAAATTTTATCTCAAAATCATGGTAATTAAATCCCCATTTTCTACAATTATAAAACAAGTCAAATAAAACAGTTCAAATAATAACACATTTATCAAATCAGGTAATCAAATATAAAATAATACAAACCAAATCATAGGTAAATCATGTCAAGGATCATTATAGGTTAGTCTAGAAGACTACTCATACCACAATCAATAACTAGTGCACACTTAATTCCTTCTAACATAGACCTAAGGAGTATTGGAACACCCCATGAGTGAACCCCAAAACAATATCAATACCAATTCCCTAGAACAACATACGTAGGGAGAATAGAAACACCCAATGAATGAACCCCCCAAAAATAAAAATGTACAATTCCCAATACCACACCTTCCATTTAAGTACCCAAGGCTTCCCATGTGATATATTTCTCAAATCATTTCATCAAGATTTTGCTTTGAAAACCATTTCGTAAATCCATTTCATCATGATTTGAAAGTAAAATTCCCATTACAAAAAGAATGGGAAAACCATATTTTCTCAAAAAACCATTTTATAAAATGAAAATCAATAAATCATGCAAATTTATTTTTAGAATAATTTTATAAAAAAAGAGAAATCAATGGTTCACATAAAATAGGATAGAGACAGAACCATCCGCCTCAAACTCCAGTCACACACCAAAAGTGGTGTGATCCACAACTACTAAAAGAAAATAAGGATAAAAAATGGAGACCCTATAAATTATTCCCATATAATAGAATCATACTACAAAATACAATGGTCAGAGGATATGTTTGGTCACACATAACTTGAGAACCATTCGAACCGCACCATGACCAAAGCAAGGACTAACCCCTAGAATAAGATCACACAACATATATAGAAGGATAAAAAAAGAATCACCATCACATGATCAACTGATAAATGAACATATCCCAATGACAAAAACCATAACCAATAGAAACAATGAAGTAGAAAGGATTCTTACTGATAGATACATAATGCAACCACCGTGGAGATCTAGTGCAGAACGAAGCAGTCTAGAAGGATAAGAAACACCCCAAATCACTTGGAGGAGTCTGAGATTTGGAAGTAGGGAAGAATAAACCAAATTATTTATGATTTAGACTTTTAATGAATATAAACTACTATGTTAGAGGTGTTTATATTGTAAACTAGGTATTTATAGCCTAAATCCCCCATGAATTATGTATGACAAAAAACATGCCACCTCAGGTTTAAAATACCGACTAACATATTTAGGAAATAAAAATAGGGTTTACAATATAAACGAACTTATGTCATAAAATTATTTGATGTCTTGTTCCTTGTGAACCATTTATGTCATAAATTAACCATTTACACTGTAAATGTGCTTTTTAGGAAGTAACCAACCTAGGCTCTACAAAAAATATCCCCAAAAAATTCATGTACCATATGAACCCAAATAAAAAACTCCTAAAAATTAAAAAGAGGAAAATTTTATCCAGGTTGTTACATTATAGATAGACCGAAATCACATAATGGAATTAAATAAATTAATATATGTATTTTCTACTATGATTTTACAGTAATTGGAGATTATTTTCATGGTTTTGACCCCTAGACATGTGTATTTAAAAATCATCAAATCTTTAAAAAAAATTTATTCAGTCATTTAAATCATACCACATGTTATATTGATGTTATATCCTCTAATAAATGACAAAAATAATTTAGAGAAAATTTTACTTTTATTTCATGTCAATCCAAGGTCGGTTGATATGGATTTAACTATTGCACGCATCTTTTAGTGTTTGAAAACACTAAAAATGAGTTTTTGGTCCTCCTAAGCACGCAAAACATATTTTGGAATAAATTTACTTATTATATTTAAAAAATTAATCAATGATTTTTGATCTATAATTTCATGGAAATTAGATTCCATTTTCTATGTTTTGACCCTCCGATGCATGTTTTTAAAGAATATAAAATATTTAAAAATTTATTATTTAGTCAGTATGATCACACCACACATTAGATTGAAATTTTATCTACTATTTTACATAAAAAATAAATCAATGTTATGTTTTTATTATTTCATTTAAATTTGAGATCACTTTCTATGATTTTGACCATTTCACACAATTTTTAGTATTTTAAAACAAAAAATATGTTTTTGGTCATCCTAAGCATAAAACATCTCATTTTGGGAATAACATAGTTCCTCAATTTTAAAAATAAATCTATGGTAATTTTCCTATGATATGACAATAATTATAGGTTTTTTTCTTGGTTTTGAACCCCTGAAACATGTTTTAAAGACCGTAAAATCTTTAAAAACTATTTTTTAGTTATTTTAAGTACACCACACATCATATACATCAAAAAATATTTAAATATAGTTTTCCTATGATTTCACATCAATATTAGTTTTTGTATGGTTTTGATCATTACATGCACGTTTTAGTGTTTTAAAACACTTAAAAAGAATTTTTGGTAATCCCGATCAAACAAAAACTCTAATTGACACACCGTCAGTTCCTATATTTTAAAAATAATTCTATAGTTATTTTATTATGATTTCATGATAATTTTAGGTCCTTTTTATTTGTTTTTACCCATTGGAAAATATTTTTAGGGGATTCCAAATCTTTAAAAAACTTCTTATTCAATTAGTCTAAGAACACCACATGATTGATTGATATGTCTTCTACTCATATATGTAAAAAATAATTTAAATATTGTTTTATAACATTTCTTGTCAATCCAAGGTCATTTTCTATGGTTTTTAGCATTATATTCACGTTTTAGTGTTTTTAAAAACTACAAATATTTTTTAATCATTCCGAGTAAACAACAACTTGAATTTTTGAGCCGCAAGATCTTACATTTCAAAAAATCAATCTAAAATAATTTTAATATGATTTCATGAAAATTGGAGGTTGTTTGATTGGTTTTTACCCAATGATGAACATTTTTAAATACCTTCAAATCTTCAAAAACCATTTATTTAGTTATTCCAAGAACATCACACTTTATATTGGTATGTATTCTTCCAATAGATGTTACAAATAATTTTAGAAAAAATTTCATATAAATTTCCATAAATATGAGGTCAATTATTATGGTTTTTACCATTAAAAACACGTTTTAGTGTTTTAAAACACTAAAAGGAATTTTTTGTCATCCCGAACAAAAGATTGCTCAGACTGATACTCCATCAATTCTTATATTTCATAAATTAATCTATGATTGTTATCCTATGATTTCACATTAATTAGAGGAAATTTTTTTAGCATGATTCTCATTATATAAAAAAATTATGTAAAATAAGATCTACCAATTATGAAAATTAACTTGAACATGTACATTATATTTCAAATATGATATTCATCTGTATGAAATATTTTAGTTTTAAATAATAAGATCACTTTGTGATGACTTATTTTAATGAGATATAAAAATAACAAATATAATGTACATTAAAATAAATAATGAAAAAATATATTCTAATATGAATTATTATAAGAAAGAAAATGTTTAACCCCTAGTAATGATCGGGTATTAGGTAGAGTTGATAAACCCATAATATTTATTAAACTACTACATATAGATATTAAAATATATATATATTACTAAATTAACAAAAATTTAGAATGATTCTAAATTAAATCACTCATTTTTAGACATATGAAATCCAAACTAGAAGAACTTTTAAAATTTAAGGAATGTAGAAAAACACATCAACTATTAATTATGAAATTTATTCACATGAAGAGAAAAAGAAAATTTATTGGAAACTTAATTATTGAGATAGAGGAAGAAGAGTTGGATCTGATAAGTGAGTTATTATATGTAAGTTAACTAAAAAGAACACACATTTATTGTTTTAAAAAACCATAATGGAAGAAAACCTAAAATTTCATAAATCTGTATCTTTCATACTAAATAGGATATAAAAATTAGAAAAGTATAGAGCACAAACTAACCTTTTGAAGATTTAATTATTTAAGAGGAGTCAACTTGTAATACCTGAGATCATCCTATAACAAGTAAAAATCACATCCTAGACTAATATCCAATACACATCCTATTATTTTATCATTATAATAGAAATAGTTAATGGTTATATTTAAAATTAAAATTTCTAAATTTTAATATTTTAATTTGATTAAATGGGTATAGTTTTTGAGTTTATATGGTTGAATTTATCTTAGATTTAATTTTTTAGATTTTTTTGAAATAGTTGTTTTTTTGGGTGAATAGTAAAAAATTCTGTAACATTTTGGTCTAGGTGCCACTAAACTGGTTCCCCAATGTGGGTTTTTACATAACCTCAGGAATGAATCCACATATTCCATAGGCTTATGACTAGCAGCAAGGGTATAATTTGGTAGGTGGGTAGACTACATCCTCTTTACTATAGTAAAACAATAACTAAAATCAAAATAAGGGATAATGAGGATGATAAAATACAATAACCATGCATCACATAATGGGGACCCAAAACCAATTTAATTACACAAACCAATATAATAAATATTCCATGTTATTATAGTGTCATTTATTTAAGGAAAACCCAAAATAAAGACACATCGACAATCCCCAAAAGTGTCCAAACATCATGTTTGGTCTCTTCATCCACACTCCATCCCAAGTAAACCATCAATTACATGGCCTTTTACCTTATCCTAACCTACAACCATAAAATTTACTCATGTGACAACGAAGGCCTAAAGAGGGTGTGAGTATACTCAATAGGTCACCACCAACGATGTCTAAAGTTATATGCAGTCCAATAAAAAAAGTGTATACAGGTGTAGAAGGGCATAATAAATAGGAAAAATAAAAGTAAACATAGTAGATACTTAAACATCATTTAATTAACCACATCAGATCTTGGGTCCCAAATTTCACCCAAGATAATAAAACCCACTTTGGTCTATGATAGTCATCTGAACATATATATCATTGGTGTTTAAATCTATATGTCACAATTGAATTCATTAATCAATTTACTTTAATCTAGTGCACCTTGGAGAATTAGTCCAAGTACCCACATCATGCAAAAAACTATAGGATCTTGGAGCATCAGTCCAGCATCCAAATCACATAATATATTTGTAGGGCCTATAGAATTAGTTTATCCCACCCTAAAGAAAAGTATAATCAGTCCAATATCCCCAACCAAACCATTATTTACACTATCCTAAGGTTCATCATCAGTGACCTTTTTTCAACATCAAAAATAAGGGTGCACCTTTTTCATTTATCACAATTACCATGGTCTATTTCATTAAATACCTTTAATCTCAACACACAATTCAATTCCTTCATTATTAATTTATATAACCAACCCATTATATGTTCTTAAAAACCACTTAATATCTTAAGCATGACACCTTTTCTATTTACCATCTCTTACCTTAACAAGTTATAAACCATTTAATTATCTAATCAAGAACAACCAACCCTTATAAAAATCTAACATGCTAATAAAAAAATTCTATAGGTTTACTCACATAAAACCTCTATTTACCTTTAAAATCCCCTATTCACCATTTTTAAGTTATTGGAACACCCCTTGGGAATCCATTATGCCCAGTCTTATAAACTCTAATAGACCCAAGAGGATCTGTTAAAGGTCTCACATAACATTCTAACACCAACTTTATCATTATTAGATAAGAAACAATTGAACATCACATTAGTCCATCAACACCCATAACATACCCATAAAAACATCAAGAATATGACATCAAGCTATTATACCACCTACATCAATCCTGTAGACAAAAAATCAACCAACCATGCCCTTCGATTAGAACTAAAACAACTACAAACACCAAAGATATCAATTCTATAGAAATAGAGTTTATAAGTTTTTTAAGAAGATAAATCAAACAACCAAGACTCTTCCAGAAAAAATAAGGGAAAACGTTAGAGACTTAGTAGGAGCTTTGATTCTCACTAAATAATACTTCAAATACCTAAGTATCGAAGGAGAAGCACCCTTGTAAGAATTGGGAGCTCTTAGTTTGCACCCAAGGACTTTGGTTGAAGAATGAGGGTGAAAATTGGGTGAAATTTTATAAAGGTTGGGAGGTAAAATGGTAAAATACCAATTTTAATGAGGAATATGGTTAGGATTCATGGTTTTACTAACCATGGGCCAACCATGTGGTTCCCTATTTCCTAGAGGAAACCAATCTACAAGGTTTTCTAGGGCACATAAACAGTTAGAAAAAACATCTAAAAGATATGTAGATTGCTCTATATACCACTAAATGGTTTCTAGGACACCCATTTCATGGTTTTCAAACCATTCTTCCTACTTCTCTATACCTCATGGTTATAAAACATAGTTTGTACTAACCATGATGAAACCATGCTCTCTATAGAGTATATATATTTCCCCCTTTTTTCATGTATGAACCTTTGGGACACTTATAAGACCTTCCCTACATGTAGGATACTTTCCATTAGCCATTTTAAAAGGGATTAAAATAAAATTTAAATATAAACATACCTTGTCAAAGGGTTAATATCATATAACCTTCCCACCTTATAACAACTCATCCTTAAGCTGTACTCCCAAGAATCACTAAGCCTCAAAGGTAAAAAGGCCAGACCACTAAGATTGCATATCTAATTCCCTCTCGTAAGTTTCCTCCTAAAAATGGCCATTCTTACACAAAACTTATACCAATTGAATAGTCTTACCCTAAATATTTTTCTTATTGTGATCCAAAATATGAATAAGATTCTCTATAAAGGATTCATTAGTCTCAAGCTCAACACCATTAACATAAATCACATGATAAGGGTAATAATGATAATAACAAAGTTGTGACACATGAAAAATTACATGAATATCACTATACCATTATGTAAGATCCAATCTATATGCCACTGGATCGATCCTCTCCACAATCTCAAATGACCCAGCATATCTGGGTACTAACATACCCTGCTTCCAAATTTGATGGTGACCCAATCTTGTTGACACTTGAAGGAACACATAACTACCCATGGTAAACTCAATAGGTTGATGAAATAAATTAAAGTATTAATTTTTTCTAATTAGTACCATATCTATATTCTTTTGGATCAACTATACTTGTTCTGACATCACCAACATGTGACTCAATCCTAAAAATTCTGATTCACCTTCTTCCATCCAACACAAAGGTAATCTTCGTGACCTACCATAGAGTTCCTTGTATGGTTCCATATGGTAGTCACCAGGTAACTATTTTTATTTTAAAACTCAATTAAATATAGGCGCTTTTCTCATGTACCACCAAAATATAGGACACATGCTATCAATATGTCCTCTAAAACCCATATAGTACATTATGATTTCCTATCCATCTGCAGGTGGAAGGATATGCTCAAAAGAACCTGAGTACCAAGTTCCTTCTTCAAGTATTACCTAAAGTATACTTTAAAATGTGGGTTATGATAAAAAACTATACTTTGAGGCACCCCGTAAAAACCCACTATCTATTTAACATATAATTCACACAACTTTTCAACAGTGAAAATATCCTGAATTGGCAATAAATGAGCCAATTTTGTTAGCTTATCCCAAATAACCTATATCACATCATTATTATAAAGATTCATCATAATAACTACCACAAAATCCATGGTAACCACATCACACATCCATTATGGAATAGGAAATGGTTGTAAAAGTCTAACAGACCACTGATTCTCAGCCTTTACTTATTGATAAGTGTAGAAACATGTCACAAAACTAGCTATCTATTTCTTCATTCATATACACTAATACTGTCTATAAAGATCATAGTATATATGGTCAAACCATGGTACACCACCCACTTTTAAGAATGAAACTGACACATAATATCCTTCCACATAAAATTAGGCATAACTACATGGCCATGAATGTGGATAATTTCATCATCATTGATAATATACTTAGGTGGTTTCTACCCACCATTAAGGATGTCCCACAACGACAGAAAATATAGATCTTCATGAAACCTATTCTTGATTTTAATTTGAAGTGAGTGCTCTACAAATAAATAAAAAAGATCCATCTGCTCCTACTCCATCTAAACACCTATATGAATCTCAATGAACAAGGCCATTATCTTCCACTCGAAACAAGACTCTTGAACTACCAGAGTTTATGTCTTCATAATCAAGGAGTTATCAACACTATTGCATTTTCTAGGAATATAAACTAGCTTAAAGTTGAAAGATTTCATATACTCAACCCACATACACTGCCAATATTTTGATCCCATTGATAAAAGATATATTTCAGTATCTTATGATTAGTATACACCATAAATTTCTCACCTAGGAGATAATTTCACCAAAAATTTAAGGCATGAACTACCGTGGATAAATAAAGATCATGCATAGGATATTTTCTCTCATAAAGCATCAACTACATGATCCACACACAAAAAATTAGTCTCCCTGCATAAGAACTTCCCCAATTCAAATCCATGACTCATTACAATACAAGGTATACTCCTCAATTGGATCGAGTAAGATCAAAATCATTGTAGTTTTCAAATGATTTTTTTCTCCTAGAAGGAATTCTCATATTACTCGAACCACTAAGACTTTATACCCTTCTTTCTCAATAATGAGAGTAGTACTGATAATAGAGAAAAGTAGTTGATAGGCCTTTGGTAATAACCCACCACACCCAAAAAGTATTGGATGTCAAAAAAATTCTTTAAACACTCCCAAGAAATAACTAATTGTACCTTCTCGAGGTCTA